>JAOXJM010000003.1:36568124-36586606 GCA_026413425.1 Tringa solitaria
GGGAGCTGCAGTTTCTCTGTCGCGGGCTCTACCCTTTTCCATAGCCCCCGACGGCGGCTCCCAGGAGAGGGCGAGGGGATGGTGGGGGAGCCGGGGAGGGGGCACGTGGCCGGGAAAGGGCAGGGACAGGGCTCCCACACCACGACATCCACCACGGATCTCTGCTGAGTTTCAGAATTCACACATTCTGGGGTCTGGGCTGAAATTGGCCCTGGGGTTTCAGCTTTGCCACAGGGGGGGGAAAAAGCATGAATGAGAAACTCCTCTTTGTAGAAAATTTAATTACCCACCAAAATCCCAATTTGACTAAAAAAAAAATCATTTGGTCATAATTACACCATCTGGTCCTGCGTGAATCTTATTGGAAAGGCAGGATTAGCTCCCATCACCTGACGTTACACTGAGCATGACCGTGCCTGTCTACACTTAACTGCTGACCTATCTTAATCATCCCAGTAATTAATATGCTGCAGAGAAGTCATGTTCCAACATGGTCTAATTTTCTAGCAAAGACAAGTGCCAAGAAGGATTAGAAACAAATGGGAACACCCTGAGATGGCTTCCACCGAGCCACTGTGGGTCATTGCTCCTCTACCTCCAGAGCCCTTCATGCTCGAAGCCAGGAGGACCAGGAGGATCCCCAATCCAGCTAATTCCTGGCCCAGCAGAAGTCCCAAGGCCAGGACTGAGCCACTCGCTGCTGCTCCAGCTGCTCTGATGTGTGGCCAGTTATCAACACCTGGATACTCAGGCAGGAGGGAGGGAATGTAAGAAGGTAATAAAGGAAGAAAGAAACACTTTCAAGTTCTTGCTTCTGTAATGATGCTTCTGCCAGACAGCCCGCCCGGAGACGGCCGGGGCACAGCCTGGCTCCGGGGGAGCCTCCTCAGCCACTGGAAATCCCAGGGACCAGCTGCCTTAACCTTTGATAGACAAACCGGTGCCACCAGAAGACCACACATTCAGAGGAGCAGTGCCTGGAGCTGCAGGACCTCTCACCATCCCAGCCCCATCACACCTCCACGGAGGGGGGACTCAGTGTAGCAGCAGTTTCCCACAGCCAGACAGGAGTCTGGCTAATGAAGCGCAATCAGGTTCTTTTAAGGCTTTAATTCATTTTTCTCCCCCACCCAAGATAAATGGGTCTTCTCCTGCGTCTCACCTTGATGGTTCCCCCACCCACTGCTCCTCCAGCACCTTCCATTACACCAGATCTTCCCTTTTCCCTTTCCATCAAGTTTAAGAGAGAAGGCAGAGGACGAGAGACACCAGCTCCCTCCCCTGTGTTTTACCCATTCCTCTAATATATCACCCCAAAAGCCCCCTGTGACGCTGTGCTGGGTGCGTACTGGGGCAGGCTGGTCCTACTGCAGCTTCTCCTCACTCTGATACGTGACCCACCACTTAAACCGAATTTCCCATCTCCAGTGTCCCCAGCCAGTAGAAGAGCCAGGGGTGATCCCAGGCTCCTGCAAAACATCCTCCTCCTCCTCTCCCGGGGGCGGCCGGGGCTGGGGGAAACCTCCCCGGGTCCCCCTGGAAGGGCCGGGGGGGAGGAGAGGCGCAGGCACCCTTCACGAGGTCGTGGTGAAGTTTTGTGACTCCAAAGAGTTGGCAAATCCCCGGATAAAAGGGGAAAATATGTTCATAATAAATAGCACTGAAGTAACAGGTTGCGAAATATTTACTCCCTGGGAACGGCGGCTGTTTGCTCTCCGTGGGGCTGGGACCTGACCCACGGCCAAACGGCGCTGAACGGCTGGAAAAGATACTTCTCCGTGGCTGGTGAGAGAAACCCAGGTGCTCAAAAGTGCCAGGGCTGTGTGTGCATGGGCACACGCGTGTGCGGGGGGATCGGAGCACAACGGCACGGGGGGTCCAGCTCCTCGGGCCCCACCGAGGCTTCTGCAGAGCAGAGACACCAAGTAGTCGAAGCTTTACTACAACAAATCATACAGCAGTGTAGGGACTGGGGGAAGAATAGAAGGGGGGGAAAGAAAGAGGTGTTGATAAAATACTTGTTAGAAAGAAAATTGGATTAGTGGAGCCATTCTGGCCATGAAGTTCTTTGAGCTAGAGAAAAGAAAATAATAATCTTGTTCCTTTTTTCCCCCCTCTCGCCGCAGCCCACAGAAGGCCTCACATCCAAAGCGTCAGTCCTTCTAATCTTATTTTCTTTTTTCTAGCATGTATTTTATTAACCCCTTTTCTCATTTAACTACTGTGAATAGCTCAGTGGGTAACATCCTTCTTAGAAAGTGAAAACCTCCTTGGAGATGCGGTGCAAGAAGAGAAATGCAGACAAACTTCCAGCTCTGAGCTCAGAAGAAAAGCCCCCTCCGTAACCCCGGCTGCTGGACCCCGACACCGCCCCGAGGTGCCCACCAGCTCCAGGTCCCCTCTTCAGGGCAGGGACAATCGGGGGGAGGTTTATCTGCCGACATGTTAGGAGGTCGTTCCCAGCTCTATACGCTCTGTGGACACTGAGCAGGGATTAGGAAATAAATAGATGCCTGTGCTGCTTGTTGGGAAAGCGCCCCTCTCTCTATATATATAGATGTATGTATGTAGCACTGTAAGATGAAGTCAGGTGCTCTGAGCTACCTTTCTTCTACAGCTTCCCTCACCAGCTATGGGTCACAGGCAGTGAAACCCCCCAGCTGGGCTGGGATGCTCATGGCAAGGAGCCCCGCACCCCTCACCGGGGGGCTCTGGACCACGCACCCGGCTGCTGGTGGCACAGGGGGGGCTTTGACTGCTGCATCCCTGCCAGCCCAAAGTGATACCTCAACTGTCCTCTCACACCCCTGGCAGGGTTTTGTGCCTCAAGACAGACACGGTCAAACTGGGATCTCAGGAAGCTCAGGGCCCAGCCGTCCCTCTGTGCAACAGTGATATAAACGCAGCCAAAAACCAACACACCACCACAATTAGAACATGGAATGCAATGGAGATAGTCCTGCCCTGCCGTAAGTGAGAGCAGAGATTTGGCCTGGCCATAAAGAAAACACCAGCTCCAGCGAGCTCGGCTGCCGCCTCCTTCCCTGCGAGCGGCAAACCTTCCCGGGAAAGGGCTGGGAGCAGGATCCAGCCCCGTGCGATATTTGTGCGTTATTTTCCTTGACAGCTGTGGTGCATAGCGGTAAGTGCATGTTTAATTCATTCACAATTTATGGTGTAATGAGAACAATGAATGTGTCTGAGGGAATAATTGCTTCCCGGCGGGGATGCTGGAGAGTTCAAGTTGGTTGGCACCTGGACTTTGAATCGGGGCTGGCGGGGATTGGCTCCGCCGGCCCCTCAATAGCCCCCGTAACAAAGCAGCCGGGGACGGGGAGGGGGTTCAAAGTCACCCCGTGCCCCCGGGTGAGCTGCCAGAGCCCTTCCCCGGGACGGGGGTGGCCGGATCCCAGCCCCGTTCGACCCGTCCGGCCCCGTTTACTGGGCACCGGGCGAGGGCTGCGAATGCGGAGCTGCCCGTCTTCAACCTGCATTTAAAAGTGAGTTTTGCTGCGCTGCGAACCCATGCCCCTTGGAAACCAGAGCTTTTTTATTCTCCTCTCCCTCTAAGACCCCTTCACCGCTTGGTCCCCTACCAAAAACCTCCTTTTGTTGGGGGTGCAGAGAGGGGGTTGACCCTTTCCAGTGTCCTCAGCAGCCACATGGAGTTTCGGAGGCCTCAGAGGTCAAGAGCATCCATATGGAGGGCCCAGGAGCTCCGTGCGTCTCCCAGCTGTCCCCACGGCAGCTGCGCTCGCAGCCCCTGAACAAAGCTCATTAGGGGGCTCGTTAGGACGCTTGGGGGTTGCTCTGCGCTGTTCTGGAGGAGCCCTGAAATCAAACCACCTCCAGAAGGCTGCAGCCAGAAGAAGGCATCGCGCTTGGCTCCCGTACACGAAGGGCTAATTATTCATCAGGCTGAGAGCAGACAGACCACGTTACCCATCGCGGGCTCTTCCCTGCAGCGGCCGAGCGGGGCCAGATTTAGAGCTGACAATGAAGAGGTGCCAACACAGCCTTGGCCCATGCGGCGTGAGACCCCCAGCAGCCCTCTCCACCGCTCCTGCCTCCTGGCACCCAGCGGAAACACGGATCTGATTGCTCAGACGTGTCGGAGCACGAGCAACAAATCTTCCGCGCCACAAATCCACCCCGAGGAGATCATCTATCAGGATGGGGCTCTTGGACCCAGCATCACACGTCTGAGGGAAACAGGCTTGTGCTGGGAGACTCTCAGATGGAAGGTGCCATACAACCACAGAGGCTGTTGTTAATTATTACACCGTTATATTGGGGAGCTGTGCTATAGACCATCAGCGCTCGAGCTTTTCCATACATGGACCGCACGGGATGGAGCTGGGAACCCCTTCTCCATATGGGAAAGCCGTGGGCTGGGGATGTGCTTGCCTTGGACATCTTTCAGAGATGCTGAGCCGAGAGCCCTGTCAGACATTAACCCCTGCACAGGGCTCTACGCAGCGTTTTGAACACGTATGTAACGCTCGGCGGCAAAGGGAGTCTGCTTTCAGCCAGGGCAACATCTGGGGACGGGCAGATGTGGGTCAAGCTGGTCAAACCATTGCAAGGGCTTTCCTTTACAGACTTGTTAAAAGTATTTAAATGGTTTAGCTGCATAAACTGAAAGCTGTCACTTGAGTTAGGAACCTAATTCCAATTAAAAGGATCAAGATTTTAGGCTCCTATGTCCCCTTGAAAATATTCCACCTGTCTACGGGATGGAAATTGCCACCGTTCGGAGCAGCAGAGAGCGCTTAGGTGCAGACAGAAATACAAATTTGTAGTCCTTGACAGAGAACTGTGTTTTATCCCATCTAGTCTGAGGTTAAACACAATATTCTGTCAAGCCACATACGGAGGAAAACATGGTTTGGCAGCAGCATCGTGCATAACCACGGTTAAACATGGCATCCTCCGCCGGGCCGCCGCGATTTGCATCGCGTGGAGCAGCTGCCAGCTTCACTTTCATCTGCGCCTCAGGAACACCGAGGGAGCAGCGAAGCTGTAAATACATCAGCTGTTACGTCCCCCCGTAACGCTCTGCCTCGTCACCGCTGTCTCCCTGGAGCTCTGGCCGTTCTCACCTAAACCCCGACACCGCTCTGCCCAGGGAGGAAAACCAACAGACCCTGCCGGTTTAAAGAGAGACCCCGCCAGGGCACGGGCTTCATCTCTCCATGGGCAAGAAAAGGTTAAAACCGACCAGGACTGCAGATGTAAAATGTGAATTTGGCTCCCCCTGCTCCATCCCCTCCTGATGCTCCATCCCCTGCTCCATCCCCTCCTGACGCTCAGCTGTGGCCCGAGCCCCCCAGAAGTCCCATTCCCGGAGGAGGATCCAAACCCACCACTGAGCTCAATCTCCTCCCCAGCCTTCCAACACAACAAACAGCCCCGCTGACAGGTCAGGATACAAATAAAACCATCCATAATTGCACATCGTTAATTACTGAGGGTGTTTGGGTTTCTTGGAGAACATTAGGTTGCGAGGAGTCTGGACCAAAGAGCCCTTGGGGCATTCAAATCAAGGCAAGCATCAAACCCCATAGCTGTTTTGAAAACACAGCTTCAAATGCTGCTGCGGAGGGGAAAGGCTTGAACCCGCCTGCCCAGTAAATGAGACGCCCTGGAAGGGCTCCCCACGACAAAGCCGGCTGCCAGGGAGGGCAAAGGCTGCGACCTCAGGGGGACAGACATCTGCGGGAGCCCCCAGGGACTCCAGGACTCAGGGGAGGGCAATTTCAGCAAGGCTTTAGCCAAAGCCCTCACCCCGACACTGGAAGTGACCACCGTGCCGCAGGCAAGCCAGGGAGAGTTTCCTCCACTGTTTTCTCTGTTGCTCTCCCAAACCTCATCCCTTGTGCCCGGGGTGCGCAGCTCTGAGGCTGCCCCGGCCAGAAATGCATTTTACAGCATTGTTCTTCACCAGCTTGGAAATAACTAGAAGAAAAGTCAACTTAGAAAGAAACTTTTGTCAAAAAAAAATGTGACTGATAATTGTAACCCCTGAAAATATTTTTAGCTAGACCAAACCAGTGTATAATATATAATTATGTTTTTATAATGATGGAACCATATTGCAGGCAAGTAAAGTGTGCAAAGAGGCAGTGAAAGCAGTGAAAAGTGAAATAAAAAGAAGAGACTTCACAACTTAAAAAGGCAATTAATATACGCCAAATTCAGGGAAGAAATTACAAGTCAAGAAAAAGGACGTGGTCAAGTCTCCAACCAGCAGAACTGAAGACAGTTCAAAGGACAGTTATTTTTAAGAAATTATTACATTGAAAGATGATTTGCATGATACGTGTCCGCTATTTGGTCAGAATGAAAGACTCATGGTGAAAAGTCAGAAGTGTTCTGCGCTTGGAGAAGAGCCAGGCAAGCTGTTAGAACGGAGATGGAACCTGTCTGTTGCAAACTACAACGCGAGAAGATACTACACAGACATCTCCCAGTAAAACAGGACCATCGGCAGAGCTGCCCGAGACGACTCCAGAAGCTGCTCTCGCGGCTCGGCCGGCCCCTGCCACGCTCCGTGACACTCCTGCTCCCAGGAGAAGGTCTGGGGCACCGCTGAAGACAGACCTGTTGTGTCAGTATTTAAAGCCATATGGGATGTTCCACATTATTATTGACCTAAACCCTGAGTTTAATTCCAAATGGGATAAAAGACTGATGCTCAATAAATAAAGATTTAAAAGAATGCATTATATTAAATAGACTGGCATCAATTAATGTCCCGCTGAATTAACTTGGTACTCTGTCCTGGGATTTTAGAGAAGAAACATGATGATAACTAAAAGTTAGGAAATTACAACCTGCTAGGAAATTGAGGGAACTTACTCTGTTCTGCTTAAAAAGGTTTATTCAGAGGGGATCTGACCACAGTCGGTAAGAACGTAGAAGAGGATTTCGGTAACATTTGGGTAGTAGCTCGTTTTGAGCAGAGATGTTCTATTTCAGCCAAACCTACTGGATTTGAAGCAGAACATTAATTCACGAAGTTTTAGGGATGGTGACCCTAGGCCACTCCTGAGTCTCTTTTGCTCTTTAGATCTCCAAATACGAGTTTCTAAGTGCCCCTGCAGCTATTTCACAGCTCAGCACTCACACGAGTATACACACATTTACTTAGAAATAGCCGTCATATGAAAAAAAGAGACAAAGCTCTGTAGATGCAGAGAGATCTGCACGTATCAACTAGAAAGCCTCCAGTAGTCACATGAATTTCAAAATATTACTTCAGCTTAAGTTTGGCATTTCTCTCCTCCCCCCCCCCCTTACAGCGCCCATGCACCTTACAACGACCATCCGGGCCAACCCCGGCATCTCCTGTAACAACCACGCGTGGGGCGAAGGGGCAGCGGTCCCTCCCCCGGGCACTGCCCATCCTGCAGCCGGACACACCAGCAGCCAGAGTTCCCCAAATTCCTGCCCTGCTGCAGAGGCTCAGCCCGAGGGAGGCCCCCCCTCCTCCCACAGGAGCCCCGCACAGGGGAACAGCATGGGCCGGGAGGGCTCCCCCCAGCCCCCAGGGCTCACACGCACCCCCAGGGCTCCCCCCAGCCCATGGAGGGGGCATCACGCCAGGGCCCGAGGGCCTGGATCCCTCGCTGCCCACCACAGGGAAGGGGCTCGCTCCCTGGAACAGGGCTCCTGCTTCCACCCTAAAACACCACCTGGCACCGCCTGGAGGGAAAGGCTCAGCCCCCACCAGAAACAGGGGAAAGAAAATAGTCCACGGCCCTTATTAGATCCATCAGAAAGGTTCAATAACTTGATTCCACCAACATAACACAAAGCACCACCGACGCCCAAGCCCACTCCACACAGGAACTGCTTCTACCAGTATGAAATCCCACCAACTTACTGTGGGCAGGACCTTCCGTCGTCCTTTGGAGCCAAGACGAGCCTCTCTACAGTCACCCGACAGCAAGGCTGGAGCTGCTGACACACAGCTTGTGGGGCACCGAGGGACTGGTGGGGCAGGAAGAAGGCAGAGATACACACAAAGCTTCCTTTGAGCAAGGCATCTGGGAGCATAAACCAGCTCAGGTGTGTGCAATCCTCACTGAGGACGGAGGGTAACCATCAGCACAGCTGCAGGTCTGAAGCCCTCAGAAGGTCCCTGCTCATCAGCTCGTCTGAGCACAGGGATTGGCCTGGGCTTAAGTGCAGCCTTAAGGTTAAGTGTCTGCACATGTGCCTTACTGAGTTAGGGCAAAGGGTCAGGTGGGAAGTTCCCTGCTCCATCACTTTACTCAAGAAATATCTGCATTAAAAATACCTTTGCACCCATTTTCTCTGCAAATTGATCAATCCTATCGGTTATTTTGAAAAAAACAGTTGATTTGGTTGGTTTCTCTAGGTATTTTGCTACAATCAGTGAAGAAAGGCTGAAATTCTGAATAATTTTGGGGGTGTTCAGAAGACTTCTGGCAGCGGAGCCAGGCTCCCTTCCCTCTTGCAGGAACTCCACGGTGGTGACCCCCAGCACCCATCGCTTTGATAAACAGCCTTTAAAGAAATTACCTTTGGAGGAGCAGCCAGTGTCTCTCTTTGGGAGCTCAATCCCCGTTATTGGTGGTTTTATCACCTCCTTACATTGAGACCTGGGTGGGGATGTTCAGCTTATATTTTGGCAACTTCAGTTTCCCATGAAACCATCAGGACTCTCTGTCTCCTAAGGGGTGGCAGGTTTTCTTACCTCCTGATTTACAAAGAATTGCAGGACCTGGTGAGGGATATTGCTCGGTCAGAGCTCGTTGTCCTTACCGATTTAACATCCAATAAAATGGAAGATCTTTCTCCACTTGTTTCAAGTGTGAAGCACTTGATTTTGTGTTATTTCCACCTGCATTTGAAATATAAATGGAGTGTGGATAAATTCACACCATGCAATTTTAGGACTTTTAGAAATTTTTCCATAACCACCTCTAACTGGAGTGCCCACGCTGCTCTGCAAACAGGGAAAAACCAACAAAACATGATCTCCTCAGCGCAGGTCACTGACAATTTCAGCTGTAACACTCAGCTCCATTAAGAGCAGTAATTAACGGTAAATGGAGTCATTGCATGTTTGCTCTGCTCCAGATCTGTGCCTGGACGAGGCCTGGATGCCCAGGGGCTAAATCATCTGCTGAAGAGGTTCTTGGTGCCCCAAGTGCAGTGTGGGCTCCATGAACAAGAGCTTGGGAGACTCGGAGCACCTGAATGGAGGCATTTTGCTGAAACACTCAGCTACAGGCTGTGGAGATAATTTAAATTTCAGACAGTGTTAGCCTGGAATTTAGGAGAACAATATGTTTCAGGTATCTGAACGCCTGAGGAGCTTTATGTTACTCCCAAAGTTACCAGATTTGTGGCAGGACACCAAGCTGTGTGCCGGTTCCCCTCAGCCCAGGGCTGGCACCCCGAGTGACACACGCATCTGACACCGGCAGGAGGAAAACCTGGGTTCAGCAGAGACCGAAGAAATACAACTCAAGTTCCCTCACTCCATTTTGCCAAAGCACCTTCACGCAGACCCCGCTGCTGCTCTGCTAGTGGAGCTCAGAATTTCTCTCGAAGGAAGCAAATGGGGAAAAGGAACAGGGGCAGGGTCTCCTCCTCTGCCTGCAAACTCCTGCAAATACAGTTATTGCTGACCCGAACAGGAGGCAGAGCTGGTTCAGGCAGCACAAGCCATGGGCCAGGTGGTTTTGGTGGAGGAGTCGCTGGCACTCAAGTGCCACGGGTGCTCACTGCCACTGGGCACCTGCACTTGCCCGGAGGTGCAGCCGACTGGGACTTTGTGGGCTGGGGGCATTCTCAGGCTGCTGGTGTTCTCAGGCTGCTGGTGAGGTCAAATGGAAATGCTAAATAAAGCATTCAAGATACCCTGTGTGATCTGGGAGCATCAATTAGATACGCAGCTGAGTTGGGACTCTGAGGTTTCATCCAACTGAGCATCGCGAACATGAGGTTCAGCACCTCTTCAGGCCGTGACCACCTTCTCTTCGTGGGCTACACAAGGAACCCCCCGGGCACAGCTCAGCCAGGAGCAGCTCCTGCTTCCCAGGGCCAGCAGGAGCTGTTCCCCCTCCAGCAGGAACCTGAGACAAGGGACATTTCATCGACGACCGCCCAGGGAAGATGAGGGAGAGGGGAGGAAGAGCTGATTAAAATCAGAGCTTTCATTCAGAGTTTTCATTCTAGATTCAAATCTATACTGAAATTAGTCAGGCAATGACCTCATCCAACAGCCATGAACAAACAAGAAGATGACAAGCAAGTGTCGATAAGTCTCAGAAGACGTAACATCATTCCTGAGCACAATTAAACACAGCCTTACAAACATCCAGGCTCTGACTGTTCATGAAATCCATATGGAGTCATTTGCCTTCTTAGGTCTGTTTTTCCACCACCCTGAGATGCAGAACGAGAGCCTGACTGTATAAAAACCTACTGAGATTTAGGTAGGCTCTGAATTTAAAGAGAAAGAGCGATTTCTGATGAATTCCTTCCTAAAAATGCTTGCTCAGGAAGAGGAGTGGTCAAGTGTGGATCCACAGGTCATTGTGGCCAAAATCCCAGGATTCAGGGCCACGTTACGGCTGAGTCTGTGCCTGGGCTGATGGGGGAGTTCAGCAGGAAGGAAACCAGCCAGTCAACAGCTGCACCAGTTGTGTCTTATGGGGTTGGTGTTACCTCTCGGGTCGCACAGACTGTCAGTTAAATCTCATTAAACACGTCCTGCCCCCTCCAAGAGTTTTCAACACGCCTGCCTTGGTGCCCAGTGAAGAGACAAGGGTGGCCTTACAGAGTCCTCGATTTCAGCTCAGGATGACTTTGGCAGACAGATTTCTTATGGATTCTAGGTCCAGGATGTTAATAAATTCCTTGAAGCCTTTCTTTGGGCAAAACTGGACAAAGTGAACTCCAGCATTGGTTTGGCTGGGATAAGACAACCGCAGAATTAGGACCCACAACCTTCCTTTGAAATGATGGGCAAATCTCCCTGTTATTAACCTTTGCTATCAAATGGGCTTCAAGTGGGAGAAAAACAAGATTCAAAGTATAAATCTGGTGAATAGATGTTATGAAGCTGGAAGTATTGTGTTATAATTAACTGTCCAGCTGAGATAAAGGCTTTACTTTGTTCATTTTACAAACACATTCCCTTGTTTTCATCCTGAGTCTGGTGCATGTGCTGACACCACAACGCACATCTCTCTTCCCACTCAGCTGTATGTTTATGCACCACGTGAGACACAACAGGCTGTTGGGACCCAGCTGAGCAGATAAAATCGTTTGAGGGAGCTGCTCAAAGGAGGTCGCAGCTCTAACTCCTCCTTGTGTGCAGGTAAGCTGCCCAGCTTCCCAAGGCTCTTCCAAAAACACCACCTTGAATATTGGGTATATCTGGGTTAAAACAAAAATGAAGTTCACTGTTGCCAGCAACAGTGTTAGGAGAACCATCAGGAGAGAAAAGGTCTCTTCTCCCAAGGAGGCCTTGAAGCAAGCACAGCCCTTAACAGCCGGTAAGGGAGCGTCAGGGAGATGGGAGAGAGGCCGGATCCAGAGATCAGGACCAGGGGCTGCAGAGCAAGGGCACGACTCAGGGGCTTCACTCTTTTCCATTACCAGGCTTGTCTGTCAGTGGAGGGAAGATCACCCCGTGATAGTAAATGGGAAATAAATGCTATTTTGTCCAAAGCCTTGACTTATTTACATTATTACAAATGTCAGATATCATGAAAGAGCTGCGTAATTGCTGTCTGAGTGTTACAAATTCTCCCAAGCGCAGCACACGCGCAGACACTCTCTCTCACATTTTTGCAGGATCAGATCCTTATTCAGTTCTTCCTTCTTTTTTCACAAAAAATAATTTCTAATTTAGGGAGGAAAAGTTTTATTTAATTATCTTCTCTTTTTTCGTCTTGAATTGACCAACTGTGTTTCTGCCACCAGCTTTATCAAAGAAACCACCAGTACCAGAGCACATCTAATTTTAAGTGGGCTTTAGTTGGCAGACTTAAAACTGATCATGCATTTTAGTTTCAGTAACTTGCAATTTCTGCACTCTTTGATAGCACACTTTAAAGAACAAGTCTTCTTTAATGACAAAGGCTTAAAAGAAATGACCTTTCTGAAGAAAATATCAAAGCTTAGGAAAGATAGTTCCTCGGAAAAAAATGTCTGAATTAAAATGACCTTGTGTTCTGAAACTTTTTCATACAATGTCTGACGTCTTACTTTTCCTTTGTACCCTCAGAATGAAACCAAGTATAATCTAGTGGTGTGGTGCCTCTAGTACATTTTGTGATTTGGGAAGGACTCTCAGTGCATTAAGATAATTAAAAAAAATAAATCAGATCCCATATACACTCTCTATCAAGACTGCTCATCGTTAGAATCAAAGCTGTGCATGTTTTTCAGAAAATTCAACAAATCACTGTAAGATATTCTAGCGCTCGCAAATATTTTCTTCCAGTCACAATAAAATCTTTTTCTGTGCAGCAAAATAATTTCTCAGTTTGAACCCAGAGTCGGGAGAGATTTGGGGGAGTAGCAGGAGTATCTGCTGTCAGCAGCACAATTAGAGCACTGTTGCAGAAGAAAGCAGAGGCCTGGGAGAAGGAGGGAGGTTGTATCCCTTTTCTTCCAACTGCACCACAAACAAGCGTATTTGTTACGTGAAACACAAGAACGGTGAGTGACACTGAAATAAAGTGCCACCTCAGTAAGGGTCACCTCCCTCCATACTGGTGAAAAATGTTATGATGCCATTTTCTTGCCGGGTTTTATATAGACTGAAACGATCCTCTCTCCCACAGCAAAGATCAGTACAATTAAGTAACTAAAAAGCACAACTAACGCTCTGACCGTACTCACGTGGGTTTCACCAGAGCTTGTTTCATGGGCAATGAAGCCAACTCTGGCAACTGGCAATTCCCTACCCAGCGGGTGAAGAGAGAGGTAGAGAGCAAGTAACGTGTATGAAAACATTTCTAATCCTTCAATTTGGACTCTAACTCTTACTTGTTACAAAAGTGATCAAAGAAATGTTAACATCAACTACAGGAGAACTCCAACCAACCTTGAATTTAATTTCTAATCAGGTTCATAAGCACCTTCAAAATGGTCCTCACTCGGTATTTGATGTTGGAGAGAGTTTCCCAGAGTTTTAAATTTCCAGATTGACCAAGATCTGTTTTTCTCAAGCTGCTTTTTGATCATCAATGACATCAGCAACCCAATTCCATCAAAAAGAAAGAAATTCAGGCCTCAATTCAACCAGCCAGAAGAGGGTCCATGTGGTTTTTTTATGGATGGACCCCCCCTTACCGCTTTCAAAAGCACAATAACCACCCAGACACCATGCAAAAACACAAGCAGAACAGCAAAACCAAAAACGCCTCATTTCCTTCATGCATGAGAAGAGATTTCTCTGTCCCAGCATCTGCCGTCAGACACGGGGTGATATCCCACGGGTCGATCCCAGCGTGCGCAGCTCTGTGAGCTCTCGGTGCTTCTCTCCCGAAGAGCCCAACCACCGCTGCACCTCTCTGGGTAAACACATTTCATTTTACTGCCCACAATTAACTAAATGCATCCAAACAAATTCCTCCTACTAAAACTCAGTTGCCCCGGGCGAGGCTTTGTGGCACCTGCCGCAGCACCTCCTCGCTTATCAGAGCCCTGACAACCCCTTATCTATAATTAGAAGAATCACTTGTTGATTCAGGGAAGGTGGAGAACCTCCCCAGGCCCAGACCAGCCTGACAACCGGCAGAGCGCCCGGCAAAGTCGGAGCCTGCGTTTGGCAAGGAGCTCGCCGCCGGCGCTGCCAGGAGGTGGGGGTGGATGGAGCCCAGCCTGCCAAAGCTTCTCCTCATTGATCTCCATGCCAGGAGGAGATAAGAGCGCAGCTGGAGAGCTGGGACTCCAGCCGTGTCCGGCCGCCGGCGCTCAAGCGGTCAGGACCCTCCGAATTGTGCCCGGAGGGCGGCACGTCGAGTGCCGGTGCCAGCGGGGCGAGGAGGAGAAGTGGCCGTCCCTGTCAGCAGCGATACGGAGGGTCTCGCTGCCACAGCTGGACTTAGAAGACAGGAATTTCTGGCCCCCTCTCAAGCACTCAGACATTAACTGTGCCTTGATATCAACACTGCTGGCAGGATGGTGCCTAGAGAAAAAAAAAGCTATTCTTGTGTTCAGCGCATCTAAATTTACAGATTAGGAGTGTACTAATGTACACCCTGGCTCAGGGATGGCCAAGCAATAAGGAGACCTTCCTTTCCCTGGGAGGCAGAGCCAGGAGGAGTCCCCATCCAGGTCCTTCAGCTTTCCACAGCATCCCAAACCTCACCCCTGCAAACCCTCGGGAATCTGCTTGGATTGCCCAGGATGACCCGAGAGAGCCTGAGCACCTCACGCCGAACCAAGGCCGTACCGGTTATGACTCTTTTTCAGTAACGCCCCAGAACTGTGTTATCAGTAAACGACAAAGGACGTCCCTGTGACCGGCGAACACAACCCCAGACATCGATTTATATGCAATTAACTGGCCAGGGTGGCTGCATTTGTCATCACAGCGTTTCCATTCTCGCTACGAGATTCCCCCTTGAAACACAGCATGACGTATTTCCCCGGGTAACAAAGCCAAACAAAGCTCTCATAGGCCCTGTTGCTGCTGCTAAGGTGGGTGAGATGCCCAAGCGGGACAATAATGTCAAAACAAAAATAGTAAAAAATAATAATATTTTAATATTATGTAAACACATGGACACAAAACGAGGTTAAAATATTTTGGACAATAATAATAGAAAATGGGATTTTCTTCATGTATAAAAATGAAAAGAATGGTACTGGGAAATAATAACAAAAATATTAGTAGAGAAAACTTTACTTGCTTGGTAAGCAAGCTCAGCACGGAGTCAAACACACAGATGTTGAAAGCATAAGTCTGTAAGAAGGTAATGCTAAAAAAAATAATGGGAGGAAGATACAACTAAACCCATGGTGGCACGAGCAATGGATGTGTTCTCATGAAGTTCATCACATCTTATGTGCTAACCACACAGCCACCCATCTCTGCATTTTAGTTTACAAGAGCCAAATCTTCAAACCTATTCAAAGCAGTCCCTTTGGCAACCGAAGAAATCCAACGGCTCCAGCAGCTACCTGAAAATGAAGAGATTCTCATTAGTTCTAGCTCACTATTGTTACTATAAAAACCCAGCAGGCTGGGAGCAGGGCTGGCTCGGGTGGGCAGCGCGCCTGGGTACGGCCCTGAGCATGGTCAGGAGCGTGTGGGGCCACCGAGGAGCCACCTCCCTCCTGCAGCCACGGGCACGCGGGGGCGTAAAGCCGTAAAAATCACTCTTTCAGTGACTGAGGGTCAGGTAAATGCTAATACGAAATGTAGTGAGAATGTAGTCTTGGAAAAAAGTTATGTTCAGGAGGAAAATTTCCCTGAGCAGAAGCAGCACAAAAGCTTCTCCACGTCCAGGAGGAAACGCCTGGCCGGGAGAGGAGCAGGGATGTGCCGTGCTGGCTCCGTCCCTGCCCCTCTTCTCCAGCAGGACACGGCTGGGGATCCTTCCTCTCCCAGCCTTTTGGTCACCTGTGGCCTGGGCTGATCTATCGGTCTGTGATTAGTCATCTTCTCCAAGAGCTCTTCTCCTAACTAATGCCGACGCTACCGCAGAGTCCGTTCCAGACAAAAGGCATCCCTTGGCAATGCTACCGCTGCTGCTGGAGAGAGTCTAGAGACCCCCTTCCAGCTTTGTATGGTCTAACAGTGCCCTACGCTGCACGCGTTACCGAGAATCTGTGACATTTTCAGTTCCCAATTAGCTTTAGCTAATTCTTGCTAACAAAAAGTTTAGGATTAGCACTTTCAAACAACTTTCACACTGTCAACGTTTTTACAAATGTTTAACTACCTTACAAATGTTTACACTATTTTCACAAGCACACATTCTTATTTGCAGAAATCCTGATGTGAGATATGCAAACATCATCAAAGTCCACAAATACAGAAGAGCTGGAGTGGCTTTCCTAGGAAGTTCCCCTTTACTCACCTCTCCGTGTGAATCACTTGCTCTAAAGGCACAGCAAGGCTTTTTATTGCTGCAGCACTTGCCATAATTTATATTGGAGGGTGTAAACGCCTGGAAAAAAAAAAGCTCAGGCTCATGAAGATCCGGTGCTTTGAAGATGCGATCTGGAATATTAGGCATTGCATCATTGTTTTCTATCTTAAAAGGAGGTGGCATCGCCGCGGAGCTGCAGCTGCGCTCCCAGCCACTGCCTCGTCACCAGCGCCGAGGCAAAGCCCAGGCTTGCAGCGCACCTGCGAGGTCTCTCATCTTGCTCTAATGGTACTGACTAAGCACCGGGAAAATTCTCAGGCGCTTGTTTACTGAAAATAAGGATCTTTTAAAACTGCAACCATATTTGAGTGTTTTAATTAAGCCGTAAAACTTCAATAAGTGGGATCCACAGGTGTGAAATGGTACAAATTGATCAAAGATAATCACGCACCTTCTGGTGTGGTAGGTGTTCAGCTCTTCCTGGAGGACAGAGGCTCTTTTCTGCAGAATATTGACCTGTAAAATACATCCCACGTGAAAATGGTGTCCAAAATTCTAATTCATAAATTTGCACTCATTTCATAAAGGGTGTTTTTCTCGTCTATCTTGCCTAAATAAAATGCAGTAACGCTTTAGCTGCATGTTGGAATCGATACCTGATAGAAGGTGGTTAGTGTGGCTTCCCTGGCCCCACTCCAGCCCCACACTCGCTCTCCTCTAGGGACAGAGTCAAACCAGGTTTCAAGCTGAGCTGGTGGGACCAGATGGGTTCCGCAGGGTCTGGGAGCCCCAGTGCTGCTCTCAGCTCCCATACGAAGCCTCCGCTCTGATCCCTGCACTTGGGATGAAGGTACTCACCTGTCCTTGAAATGTATGAAATTAACGTTTATTAATACACCGTGGCCGCTTTCGGAGGACTCACCAAGAGCAGACAGTTGGCAGCGTACTTTATATTTAGCAACGTTTCTAGAAAACTTTGCCCAAGCCTCAAGTATTTTCTTTATTTTTTGTTTGTTTATTTTTATCACTGCTCCGTGTTTTTACCCAGCCTACCCTCTTCATCCTCCTCCAACAATAAATAATCCTGACAGGTGCAGAGATTCCACTGCCCTTCTCGTCTGATGTTTTCAAACAGGAATTTCAACAATTTTCAAAGAGCGGGACACCTGTGCTTCAGAGAGAGCCCAGGGGTCTGCGCCCGCCGCGGGAAACTCAGCCAGCAGCTCTCTGTTTCTGGGAGAGCACCCAGGTTTTGGTCTGTGTAGGAACTTTTACTCTTTTGAAACGCTGCTGCTGCTGACAGAAGCCCTGCAGGTGGATATCAGATTCTACTTTTTTTTTTTTTTTAAACTCATTAAAAGGTGTGGTATTATATTAGCTGCAGAGTAACGCTTCCTCCCAGACAGTGCTAATAGTCAACCACACTTTAAAAATAGCTTTTTACTATCAACTGGAAATAGATTTCCCCAGTAGATCCTTAACTCTTTATTTCCCACAACTATTTAAATGAGAAAGAGCATCCCTTCCATTAGGTATCCCTTGAGATGTAGCAGAGTGTTTACAACACAGCACTGAAATTATGTTACTACTAAAACATAGGAATATGAAAGTTTCTGCTATGAAAATCTCCTACTTCTATTAAAGGCACACTTTGCCAGCGGAAGTGTCTCATGCACAGCAAAAAATGCTTATGCACTGTAAAGAAGGGAAGGGAAAAAAAAAAGCAAATACATTAAATTACCAACTATCTCCACAGAGAGAGATCGCACAAGAAAGAGAAACGAAGAGTTTGTAGATCTGTAATTGCTGGAAAAACGGTCCTGGAAATTGGTTCAGGGAGTGTGCTGGTATCAAGCTCACACGTGCGTGCTGTGTCCTCGGGCCCTGGCTCTTCCCAGAGCCCTCGGGCAGCTCCGAGGCACCAGCGTTGCCCTGTCCTTCTCTGGTTTCTTCCCTCCAGCCCAGGACAGACCCCAGTCCTTCCCAACACGGTTAAATGCACAGTCCTGCGTGGGGCCATACGCGAGCACTGGCAGCGTTTCCTTTGGATTACCATTATTCCACATCTATGATCACTCCTTTTTACTGCTATTCATCCTTCCTCACGTGAGGTCAGGTTCTGATGACATTCTGTTTTCTTCCAGCTCCTAATATACCGAATAGGACAGCATCAGATAGCTTCTGCGGGAACCAGGCACAAGGAACACTCTCAATTCATTACTAACTCCCTGTTTACAATGACATGTTGATATTTCTATTAGCCACTTTCATAGTCGATTTCATACAAATAATTTTGATTCTCTATTATTCTAGATGAGCTAGTGTCTGGCAATATTAAAAACAAAGCAGTTACAGAACTCTGTTAGAGCCTCTTTATATTGGAAA
>JAOXJM010000003.1:36586706-36643978 GCA_026413425.1 Tringa solitaria
GGAAAATGTAGAAATAGCACAATGACCATTTGGACGATTACCTTAAAAGAATTATCCCATTTGCTTTATTACGTAGGCTGAAAGAAAACAAAATGATTTCTCATTCTCTTCTGCACCCTCTACATGCATCCTTTAAATGATTCCTTTGGGAGAAACAGGGTAAGGAAGATGAAAGATAACTGTGCTATATATGAAAGGTTGAGAAAAAACCTCCAATACTAAATGCAGCATAATTTCTGCCTCCAACTGCCATCTCAAGCAAAACCTGGGATCAAAAGACACAATACTCTCATTCTCAAGCTGAGTAAACTGGGGGAGAAAAGCCTTGTGAAAGGTGACCAAGTCAGAAGCGTGTGAGTCCAGCATAATTTGGTTTTGAGACTTATTCAGTAATTTTGGCCAAATTTTAGATGGTCATAATTTCTTGTCTAGGTGGTTTTTATCCAGCCCAAAAAGCGGAAGATGAATAAGAATTTACCTGAGATTTTAAAGATACAATGGTGTCTTCAAGTTCCTGTCTCACAGATGCTGGCATCAGACCTTTGAATGTGGTTTCATATTCTTGTCGTATATGGGTCATCTGTAACGAACAAAAAGAGATTTATATATAGATGGCTGCTCTTGGAAGCTGGAGAGTAACTTTTTTTCTTCTTTTGTCCAAATTGGAGTCCAAATAAACTCAGAATTGGGATATCAAGGGAAAAGGAAGGAGAGAGAAGAAAGATCAGCAGGGACCTATAAAGAGCAAAAGAGATAAAAAGGAGGAAGAAAGGAGAAAGAAAACATGAGAATAAAGAATATATGGAGAGGAGGGGAAAAAAATCATGAAAAGGAAACAGCGCAGCATTTGTTGGGACATGTTCTGAAGCAGCAATTCCTAAATCTATCTCACTAGAGACATACACTTTGCAAATTGATAGAAGTTTTCTTTTTGCCTTTGGTGGGATGAGAGCCAGGTCAGTGGAGGGATATTTGCCCCTCACTCCCTTAGACAAGGGGAATTACTGTTTCTTGAGATTTTTAAATGAAATTTCTCAACTTCTAGGTGCTTTTAGGGCCCTTTTTTTAATACTGCACAACTATTTTTCATTGCACTTTGTTTCTTCCTCAACTTCATTGATGCTATGGGACTTTCAACAAATAGCTTCGAATATCTTAGACAATATGATCAGACGTTCACACCAAAACGATTCCTTCTAAAGGAGGACGTTTTAGTCCATAACTTCATTCAGCAGATGCTGAGCAAACAGGACAGTTACAAAGTGATGCTAAATGAAGACAGAGCAGCTGGAAGGGTTGTGCTCCGTATCTCCCAGGTGAGGCTGTATTTGCTGAACCTTGGCCCAGGAAAAGCAGGGAGAGCCTGGGTCGGCACAGGGCTCTCGCACACCAGGACTTGGCTGGACCAGGGCCTCACGTCTGCGCTTAACTTCCAATAGGATTAACCGCTTAATTCAAATTAAGCAAGTACTTAGGTGTTTTTCTGGATTAGCAGATGAATATGTAAATAAAGGATAAAACGGAATCAATATCAGATTAACTTATATCTTTAAACTTTCAAATTGAATCTTTTTTCCAATGACTTACACACCAACGTCATTTTTGCGCTAATTTTGTTTTAGCACCAAAGTCCTTAAATCTACCATTGCAACCACAACCCAAAACCTCGGTCTCACACCCGAAGAAGCCACGAGTTGTAACTTCCAGCTCCCAGGAGCGAGGAGCACACACGCTTAAACACGTGGGAACCCAACACAAAGTTCACTGCAAGATGTGCCAACTACCATCCGTCAGAAAAAGCAGGTCATGCCAAAATCTGCATTATGCACACTCCAATTATCAATACAAAAGGAATAAAGCAATCTGCTGAAACTTTAGGAAAATTCTGTCTATGAGTCATTCCAACATGCAGAAGAAATCTCCAAATCTCTATGCAAATAGGCAATTAGAGGCTTTCCTTGTGAGCTGCAATAAGTGATGCCACTATGCAAATCTAAAGGGAAAAAAATAGTGAGACAGGAATCCTTGTTTGAACTCTGCCGGTCTATAACCCAGGATCGAAACGTATGTTTTTGAAAAGTTACTCCAAGTTCTACAGAGGCTCACAATGCTACGCATAGGTGCTCTGCCAGGACAAATACTTTCTGAGCCAACAGCTCATTTGGGTGGGGACCTTGATAGATCAGGAACATATATTTCAGTTAATTCAACGTCTGACATTTGGTCTTGGTGTGACGGGAGCAGGAACGGGCAACTGGCACAGCAAAATGCTTTTACTTCCTAAATTTTGAATAACAAAGATCTATTTCACGATCTATTTAAGAGGATCTGGATGATCCATCACCTCCCAGTATGTTGGGGTGACCCAACCAGCCCAGAAACTCCCTCGCGGGGCCTGACTCGCGCTCCGGCTCCGCGCTCTCAGGCGATACAGACGTCAGCAGCTGAGCCCGGGCCCCGATGCCCCTCACCACCCCACGACCCACCCGGGACCCAGACAGGCGCCCGCGGGTGCCCAGCACACGGCAGAAGCCCCTTATAATAATTTTTTCCCAGAGGAAAGTCAAGCAAGTTTCATTGCAAGTAGATGGAACAGAAATTTTAATAGAGCTCTGTGCAATAATAATGTTCTAATTGTGCAACAGTCTTCTTTCAACCGGTCACTGCTTTAATAGATTAATCTATTAAGTGCCCTCCAAATACACGCTTTCACAAGGCTGTTCATGTTTGCTATTGACTCAGCAAAGCAGCAAAGGGATTGTTCCCTTTTGACAAAGGTGTTTCTTGGTAAATCAGTAAGAAATATGTTCTGTGCTTTAAAGTATGGATGTATATTACTGGGCTAGCTGAAAATGGAGAAAGAAAATGAGAAACAAGCCCTGGTAGCTGAAATACCGATTGGGGCTGATTTCTTACTCTGTTTCAGAGAGAAGACACACGTTTTTTGCAGTGAAAACTGTTCTTTGGGCTACAACTGCAATTTGTTTGTTTGCTAAGACAAAATAAGTTACTTTCAACTGTGCTCACTAATAATTGCATGACAATAGGATGAAAATAAGATCCCAGCTGTTTCCTGTCCTATTATGATAAACAACATGCTGATATTTTTGGCTGAAGTTACTATCAAGGTTTATTGACCCAAGAGATTAAAATAGTGCATGGCAAAAATCTGAATCACTTCTTACAACTGAAAAATAACACACAGTGGGGCTAACATATACTAATTTTAATGGGGGATGGTTTTTATTTTTTAACACTTATTTTTGACCAATGAAAGCTATGTCTGCAGGGACTTTTTTTAATTTTTTTTTTTTTGGTGCCTTAAAGGCTTTTTTGTTCTTTTATAGCCTCAAGCTGCCTCCCTAGGATCCACAAATACTGTGTCTCCTCTTGCACTCTTGAGAGATGTTTAAAATTGCAATTCTTCAGCCCTCAGGAGGGCTTTAGTCTGCTGGATGAGGATAGCTCTATTTCATTTACTGTTGAGTTCGTTTTTCTTCAATCCTGAGAAAGTTTTTTTTGAAAATTCATTCTGGTGAGTTGATTTAATCCATGAACCCCCAGGAAGGTTTTATAGCTTTTAATATTAAGCTGCCACACTGGTCTTTGTTTATTCAGGTTGGTGGCTAACATATGAGGTTTAGAGTTGTACCATCAATCATCTTTGGTGTCAGTAGAAACAACCGAAAGCTGAAGTCGCCACACATAGCTCGTGTACGCTTAGTCACACCATAAATGAGAAAAAAAAGAGACAAATATTCATACGGTTATACAAAGTGATGCAAAAAGCCGAGTAGTTATAATTTCACAGACTGCCATGAGAGCTTGTCATAGCTGGGCATTGACAAGTCAGGCATGTCAAAAGAGACAAAAGTTGGTTTTGATGCCCAAGAGAGAAATCTCCAAAAGCAAGCTCTCCAAGCCAGGCAGTCTGGCCTGGCCCAGTGCTTTTCAGTACTTTAAGACAAGTTTCAATTTTACTACTTCAAGGAGTTTTCAGGTGGCACAATTCAGTTTTGCAGCTACTCATTATTTGTGTGTGGGGCTGGAGCACAGGACCCATCAGGAACAAGTCCCGTTGGCACCTACCTGCACTGGGCTCAGTCTCCTTCCTTTTTGAAAGAAACAATTTCAGCACATCCAGGCGAAATACAGTATTTTCAGGATGACCAGATGCATTTTAGCCCAAGTGCTACCAGCCTGCAAAGCAGAGGATATTCTGCTTCCCTTCTATGCTTTGCTCACAGCCACAACCACGCCGTATCTCATTCGGGTTCCTGATGCCAGCTCTCCCCTTCCTCCTCCCCAGAGCTCTGTGACGCTGAGTTTATCACCCAGAACACACTGGTCCTGGTGCAAAATCCCCATCTCATTAAAAAAAAATAAAAAATAAACCCAAATGCAATCTTCTCCAGATCTCCCCATTGTAATTTACTTGGTTTGGAGCAGAGGAGGATAAGGAAAATGCAAGAGAACCTCTGAAGTGTGTGTTGCCAAAGTTAAGTGAAGGAACCACAGAGGAGTTGTTCAAGTTCCCTTAAAAAAAATCAATCTTGTCTCAAAGGGCACAAAGTTAACATTTTGTTTATGTCAGATAAGAATCAAAAGGCAGTTCACTTAACTATGGTGTTGTGGTTTTTTTAGTATCTTAATTTCTGCCTGTTTATGATATTTTTGGAGGATAATAATCCCACATGTGCCAGGAACTACTAGGATAGTGACCAAAAGGCATAATTAGGATCATATAATTGTTATCAAATTTTGTCCACATTTCAGGGGGAGTAGGATGAGAAGAATACTTTCCTGTCTCTCAAATCCTTTCCTGCATTATTTAAATAAAGGCATGTTACAATGCTGTTTAGAAGAGAAATCTCTTTATAAAGGTTATGCATCTGCTTCTGCAATACACAGCTCTGAAAGAAGATGTAAAAGCTCTTCTGTAATAAATCTGAAGACAGGTTAGGGTACCAAAAAGGTAAAAATAACTCCTTCAGCCTTAGGCAAATCATTTAGTCCCAGACTAAAGTCTCATCCTAAATGAGGATAATAATAATAATAATATTGCATAGGTCAACTTGAAGATTGCTGAAGTAATTTTCTGAAAGCACTTTGAAAAGGGCAAGTGAGGGACAAATTACTACGATGCCATCCCAATTAAAAAAACCCGCAATCAACAAAAAACCAAACAACAACCCAATGAATGTCAAAGCAATGATTAATCGCAGCTCGTTTGTGTCCTCCCTAATTGCATTGACTCCTCCTCTGCTTCCCAGCACTCCCGACCTCTCAGTGAGCACAGCCCTACTCCCCCAAAACTGCCACGAGTCTCTACGGGCGCCTTCCTCCACCAGCTGCGCTGGGGGACGCTGGGCAACGGCTAGAACTGAGGAACCAAACCTACCAAAATCTGCAATTTCCTTAAATTTCAGATCTCTTGGGGGTTCTGTCAGAAAAGTATATTTAATTAGAGCTTGAAATCTTCCCCAACAATTTTTCCTAATGATGTATCCATTTTTTCCTTGAAGAACAAGTCCCAGCCATTTGTCCTTTCACACTATAATCAAACAGGAATATCTGCTGCTTTTCAGTCCACGTCCTCTCTTATTTCAGGCAGCGGGAATTTCTGTTCTTGCTGTGCAATGTATATTGAAATATGGTTCTTCCAGATTTAGAGAAATAGAATGCAATTTGATACAAATGTTCTCAAGTTCTAAAGAAAAGTAACGAATGCTATAAATTGCATGAATTTGGCTCAGCTGAAAACAAACCAAGCAAGATCAGCTGAGCCACTTATTTTGTCGAGTGTACACCATGTCGTTCTCCACTGAGAAAATACTGCTGGAGAACCTCCTCTCTTCTGACAGTTTCAATAAAACATAAATTGGTGGCATAGCTTTCCTCTTTGTTTTTCTGTCTTTAGCTAGTAAACCATCTGAGCGTCCAAAACATTTTTGCCTTGTTGTTTTAGTGATCCACGGGGACCTCCAGCCCCACCGGGCTGCTCAGTGCACGCTCAGCTTTCTGCTAGAACTCACTGTAGTTCTTTTTCCCAACCTGCATCCAAGAGGCCTTATTACTTCAGTGGCTTGTATTCCGATAGCTTTCTTTTCTTAACCAAGATCTCCCACCTGGAAAATCCTGTTTGCAGTTAAGGGCTACAAGTCTATGTAATTCATAGCCGCAAAGGAAGGGAAGGCAGGCAGAGCTTTTTTAACAAAAAATCACCAATGGGCTGCATATGGCAAGAGCAGCATTCTTGGGATTACACGAGTTGGAGAGGAATAAAAGCTTTCACTGTCAACACCACAGAACAACCAGGAATGTTGCGGCTAGAAAATTCGCGCTGTTCTCTCCCCCACTCTCTGGGGCTCTGCTATTGTTCCAGCTGGGATTTGGAGGATCCCCGTCTTCTCTTCCCCTCCTTCCCAATGCCCCATCACAGATGTCATCTTTGTCCCCGAGCGCTATTTCCTTCATCCCTCGCCGATGCCACCCTTCCACCGGCCGGAGGGGTCGTTCCGGCAGCAGGAGGGTCCTGCCCCCGGCGGGGTGCGGGGGGGCCAGGGCTCGCACCCCCGAGCAGGAGGAACAGAACCCAACGGGCGCTGCTGGGCCACAGCCGGGAACACGTGGGGCTCACTTCTGCCTCCGCCGGCTCCTAATACACTATCAAGATAATTAAGTCTGCAATAAAGCCACAAGTCTCTCCGACACCACCACTGGAACGTATTTACGTATTTCGGTTTTGCGTTCCGACATGTGCTACCTTCTGTATAATCCTTTGCATCCCAGGCGGGCAGAAAGTCAAGGTTTTGGGTGCGACGTGCGACGGCGCTGAGTGCTGGCTCCCGCCGGGGAGAGCCGACACCGCCCCGCCGCCGCAGGACGAGCTCAGCGCTTTCACACCCACCGTGTGAACAAGCAAATCTGTGTAGATAATAATCAGAAGCTGCTTTTGCTATCACCGTTTCCCCTCTTCCAAGAAGAAACATCTAATCAGTATCTCAAGTGGAAAGCCAGCTGCCGGGTTTGGGGAGCGTCCCGCTGGCCGGAGTCCGCTCGGCGCTGGGCAGGGGCGAGGACGGGCAGCGCGGGACACGGCCACTGCCAGCTGCCCGGAGGGACGTCCCAGCCATGGCGTTCTGTGCTGATTAAATTGCAAACAAAACAATACCTCAGAATTTACATTATATTAATGATCAGCATAAAGCCGGCCTTTTCCAGTCCTCTTCAGGTCCATCCAGGCACCTCATCACCCAGAAAAAAGGAACGGGACAGTTCACTAATCGAGCACCCGTCGCTGAGAGCCCGTGCTGGGGCTGAGCTGTCTCTGCTCTTCCCGTCGGCCGTCCGACTGCCTCCTCCAGCCATTGACACTTCTTCTTTGGTGTTAGTTCCCTGCATTACATACCAGCATCGTTGTCCCTTGTAGTCCTACTTTAAACACTTCTGAAAGAACAAAATTCCCTTAATTGATAATATGCAAGCAAACCACAGACGCTCTAAAATGATGTACTGCTCTCTTAAAAGAAAGATCTCTTCCTCATTCACTACTATTTAAGATGGAGAGCTAGAAAAATGACATTTTAAAATACTCTCTAATTCCTGTATGCTGGCATATGCTTCTACTCTTTTCTGGTAAAAATTCTCTTTTCCCTTTTAATTATTTGTTCTGTAGTTTCTGTTTTGCTGTCTTTCTCCAGCTGGCCACTTCGTTCCAATAAATCAGTCTGTTCTATGAAGTAGGTATGTATTTGTGCATTTTCCAGTTGTGTCTGATTACCAAAGCTAACATTTGATCATTGCCTTCCACACGTACATCATCATCATCTACCTCTCTTCCCTTTGACAGTTGCACAGTTGGTGAGAGCCTTCTCTCCCGCAGTTCCTGCCATATGGAGCTCCTGGGAACTTTCAACTCCATTGATTTCCAGATCCTTTCAAATCCCACCTGCAAATCTGGTTTTGTGTGCTTGAAGCTCGGCTTCTATCTCCTTCTGCTAATCTGAAACTTGGTGCCATACAGTATAACTTACTATATTCTGTTTAATTCTGCATTCCTTTCATAGCAGGCCGTTAAAGAAAATGCTGTACAAAATATAAAATACATCAAATGCAAAGTTATGATTTGTTCTAGCAATCTCAGTCTTAATTAAAAATTGGGGAGTGCTTTTCTATATCTCAATGGAATTGCACGTATGGTAGACGCTAACCAACCTAAAAGTGGTATAATTGGGTTCCAAATGCCAGAAGTCATTTTATGGTACCTTTGTCAACATCGCATTACACCTCTAGGGGCACCTATATCCATGAAAGGTCCCTTACAGAGACATAACCTGATCAGCCCGATTCTTCCCCAACAGCCTCTATCGGGAAGTCAGAAGAAAGAACAACATACTCGGGAGAGACTCAATCCTCTCCCCTGCAGCTGGCCACAAAGCAAAAGTTCGTTTTTAAATACTTTGAGTTCATTAGCCTGATTTTAGATGACCCTAACATGTTCTGAGAAAGACAACCTGTTGAGAACAAGTGGCAGGTGGAGGCAGGGCCCCCAGAAGCCGTGCCCGGGTTTCCCTGGGGCACCTGAGCCCAGAGTCCGGGCAGAGGAGGGGAGCGCGGAGCATCCTTCCCGCAGAGGCTCCCCCACCTCCGGATGGAGGGGGCTCCACTCCTTCCCCCTGGCTTTCCCCGAGCGTTTCCAGCAGGGCAGCAGGAGGGAAGCCAGGGCAAAGACTTTCTGCAAATGTATCTGAGCGCATTTAAAACTCTGTCATAGCTTTAAAAATGAATCTGAAAAGAAATATGGACCAAAAAGCACTAACCTAAAGGGATATTAATATTACTCAGGTCTCCCAGCCACCGTTGGCTTAAGAATTAGGTGGGAGCCGTGCCCTGGACCGGCCTCTCTCGCTGGTCCTTCGCCCCCAGCCCCACGAGCCGCAGGCAGGAGCACAGTTCCCGGCCAGGAGAAGGTGGCAACCGTTAGAAGTTCTCTCTGCTACACAGCAGCTAAAATCTCAGAACGACGCATCACAGCACTCATCTGAGAACAAATATATTTAGTTGGCATGGAAACAGTAAGTTAGGCTGAACATGGTAAACATCCAGCAGTTACAAAAAATTGAGCAAGTCAGAATAATAGACATTAAAAATGAAAACTCACTGAACGCTTTTGAATCATAGCTCTTTCACAATTATCACTCCTGTTTTCATTTGAACATGAGTGAAATCCACTTAACAAACTAAGCTGTTCCATTTTATTCCAAATACTTCTACAACATCCTTATTCTGATAACTGCTTTCTCCCTTTTTTATAATCTATTTGAGAAAAAAGAAATTAAAGGGCTGGAAATCTACATTGGTATTCTCCCTCATTTCCTCAGTAATATTCATGAATTTAACATAATTGATTTTCTGTCTTCAGAGAATCTCTCTCCTTTAAAACTCTATTTGTGACTTGACTGCTTGGAGGAGCGTTCCTGTGGTTTGAGTATCTAGAGTGTTGCTACTTCACTTGTTTGTGAACATGAGAAACTTTTTTCCCTCTATTATCCCCAACTAGAAATTTTACATCATACTCAATCCACCTCTACAGTTAAAAACATTAGAACAAGGAATTAAACGAATAGCTGGGTTTGGTTTTTTTCTGAAAAAATTCCTGTGTGTAATTCTCAAAGGAGAGATTCTTGGAGCTCTTTAGTATACTGGCTTGGGGGGTTACCCTCACAAAAAGGAATTTGAAATGAAATGAGGTATTCTAAAGAAATCTAGGCAATAAAGCAAGAGGGTCACTACTGTTCATTTGTATAAAGGGCCCCAATTCTGCAAAATTTGTTGCATGTGCCTAAATTCCCCAATTCACTAAGGCACACGTTCAGCTCTCAGTGATGTGCATAATTTTTAACTACACATTCACATGATATAAAGTCTGTTGTATGAACAATTCCGATTTTTTAACAATGACTGACAACTGCACAAAGCCACATGACTCAAGAAAGAGAAACATTTTTACAGGAATGAAAGATCTTTCAGAAATCTCATCTTACATTAGACCTAGGCAGGAATCAGAGACAACCAGTGATGTCCCACCAGAGACACGGTGCAGGAACCCAGCCTCCGCGGGGTTAGTCGACAGGAAGCTGGTTCCCGGAGTTCCACAGGACTGAGGTAAGAGACACCAGCATTGCTTCGCAAGGAAAAGGTTTGGACACAACCAGGTTTCCCAGGAACCTTCCCAGACTGCTTTAACTGTCTTGGGACTATAGATCAAAAACCCTATATAAAAAAATCCCTATATTGAGTGTGACTTACACTTTATTTACTGCTAGTTTGCTGCTTTCCATGAACACAATTACATACATCTCAAGAAGGGAAACATCTAATTTTTGAAGGAAACACCCAGCGTTTTACATGAAGAAAGATGATGGAGTTCTGAGGCTCCAATCTAGAAGCGCAGCATCGCTGAACACGTGGACCATTGTCCAGAAAACCATGCTTAGGAGAGAAAGGAGAACCTTTGCGGAAAAGATAAAATTATTTGGGGTAGTCAAAGTGGGAGAAGTTCCCAGGCACTTTTGACAAGCGTCCCTTCCTGTGGGTTGGAACTCATCATTCAGGTACCATTGTGGTACTGCACCTCTGATGAAACCACACACATCTAACGTGATTGCATCCGCTCACACTGCAAAGAGGACAGGAAGAGTAAACAGGAGTAAACACAAGTTCATACAAGAACATGAAGTATTGGAATGAAAAAGCTCCATAAAAACACCCGCTCATTTTCAGCTGCAGCGCCACGCAACAGCTCAGGGCTTGCCATCAGAGCCCTTCCAACATATTCCCCCCCTTATTTATAGGACAGTTTGTCTCTCTGGGTAATTATAATAAAGAAAGGTTAACTGTGCAATCACCAGAGGGTTATTTAACAAAGAGTTAAGCTTTGTGCATCTGTCAGTCACTCCTAGAGACTGGAGAGTTATAAGGACATTGCACTGAAAGAAAGACAAACATGGAGCACTAAGATACCACCCAACAAGCCATAACGAGAAACAGCTTTTTATTTTTAATTAAAAGCACAACAAAATGTTTTTTCATGTCTCATTCATTTGTTTGTTGTTGTTATAGAATCAAAACACAAGATTTTTCCTTTTAATGAAAAACAGAAGCTTTTTAACCCTCTCTCCTCCTTATTTATAGACATGTAAAAGCTCACAAGAGTGGCCTTTGTAATAGCGCCAGCGCAAATTGGGATGATTTATGCAATTCTGATTCAGACAACGTTTGGTAAAAGCAGAAAGCAAGTTCTAAGTAACTGCCTTAAATATTTCAGTTCCCTGATTGGCTGATGAGTCGTTAGCTACTGTTAATACTTGATGAAGATGTTTGCAGGTAGCCCAGCCCAGACACAATAGCTGGCCACATGTCAGAGCTGTCACTTTTCCATTTTCCTTCTGGAGAGATAAGCATAACTAATGGATTAACCACTCACAGAGAAGACACACTAACAGCTTTCAAAATGTTTGTCTGCAAAATAGACCAAAGCCACCTAAACAAAAACATCCTCAATGGCTCCGGCTTCTTCAGAACATCTCAAGGGATGAATGGCAGAGACAAGAGCATAAATGAACTCAGATATGAGATAACCAGAACTCTGCTAACATATTACCACCGTGCAGGAAAGCTCCAAGCCAGACAGTGCAGTGTCATTAAAATAACATTTCTGTTCCATTCATACTGGGGAAGGGGACATCAGCAGCTGAGCTAGTCCTGCATTCACTTAGCAGGGACAGGACAGCCCTGTGGGCTGGGTTGGACAAGGTGCTCGTGTAAGAGAAAACCTCAAAGGCACAAAGGGGGGAGCAACCTGTGACTCTGCATGTCCAGCCTTCCATCTCTGTATCTCACAAGTCATTTGTTGTTTCTTCTTCTGGATCCTCTCTCAAAATGAGTCAGTAAAAAAGCAAAATGCTAGTGGCAAAGATTAAAGAAAAAAATAATAAAGAGATATGAAGAGGACTCTGCTAGCGTGCAGGCCAGTGCTGGTCCCTGGGAAGGACAACCAGGCAACAAACAGCTCATTTTCCTCCTTTTCCAGGAGACTCTCTGCAGCCAAAATGCAATGCCTGTAGGCCAGCTCACCCCTTACACCCATCGCCTCCCACGTGCAAGCGGTGCAGCTCAGGGTGACCTGACCAACATCTCCTTCCAGGAGGCAGGGGTGGAAGAGAGCAGAAAAGCTAATTGCTGACTCTCCCGGGAGGAAATACGTGAAGATAAACGCTGGGGTGAATAAGGGTTCCCGTGTACGAGTAGGATGACAACAACTGGGGAAAAATATTCAAAATCCACGATTATTGCTCTTCTACAACCACCCTAACTTACTATTCCTGCAGGTCTAGATTTAGAAATGCTTTATACAGGATATATGTAATGGATACTATTTACCCAGCACCAAATAAAGTTCTCAAATGCTGCAAAAACTGATTTGTATTAGAAATCCGTAAATTTGTAGGTGATTCAGATATCCACCAGCTGTATGTTTCCCTAAATACTTCAATTTCATCTGGTTTGAATGCAGATCATTGACTTTCCATTTCAATACTCGTCTGCAGACTACATACACTATTTTGCTTGAAGTACACGAAATCTCTGATTTCACTGAAAGTGTCCAGAATAATTTTAACACTATTAATCACATGGAACTGTTTACAGACAACATGCGAGGACAATGAATGCATAAGATCGGGAATAATTATTATTTTTAGCTCAGTTACTGTCCAATTATAAGTCTCTCTATACAAGCCATTAAACAACAGGTGAGAATAGTCTCAGAAACCTCTGTTAAAACAGTAAAACAGTTCAAAATAAACGCACCATTTAACAGCTAGAATAGTTGAAATACCAACTTGAAATAGCAAGCACGAGATAAGTATTTGCCTGTAGGGTTCAGACAGTTTAATTCTCTTCTATTACCAAAAAAAAATAGAAAAGAAAGCTAGCTTAAAATTTTGCAGGAAAATATGTGCTTTTGCTTTGAAGCAAGATATTATTTTTAAACATGGATCCGCCTTGCCCAAGGGAAGGGGACGGGGGGGACAGCACCGGGTACCTGCTCTTGGGCCTCCAGCTCCCTGCGTTGCAGCTTCCTCTCTGCAGCCCGCACCTGATGGCGGTAACTTTCCACTTCGTCCTGTAAGGCCTGAAACAACAGCAACAAGTGCAAAACACGCGTGAGCAACACGGGAGAGCACAACAACCTAGGGGTAATGTCGTTCAATAAGAGAAGAGTGTCAGGAGAGCTCTGCAGCTACAGCCGCTTCCAGCCACACGGGCCAGACCCAGCTTGGCCATCGTTACTCTGCAGAGGTAGGACCAGTGATTGAACAGGAGCTGCTAAATCTTAGTGGTTCTGTCTTCTTACAGGCTACAAGCGTTCATGCTGAAAACGTAATAAATACCCCCAAAGACTGAAAGGGAAATGGAAATGTTGCAATTGCCACAACTGCACTTGCAAACGTCTCAGATTTTTGTTATCATCTTATTTGTACAGTCTGTGCTTCCTATGAACACTTGTATACCAATAACTTCTCCTTTAAGCTAGAAGAATAATCCTCTCTCTGGAAAACCATGTCTGGAATTTGCAGTGAAAATGTATTCCATATTATTGAAACAGGATGCTGGCCGAGACGAGGGGCTCCCCTCCCGCCCTGTAGTCAAGTCTAGCATGTGATCGACAAATGAAGTATAAATGGCAATAAATAAAAGGAATATTATGATCATGTCACTTTACCACAGCTATCCAGTCTTTATTTAGTTCAGAAATAATCACTTCTAAATCAAGCTCATAAAATGCATTGACAAATTTATTTTGTCATTATTGTTCTTCATATATATTTATTTTTATTGCAGCAGTCCCTCAGAGCCTTGATCTTTTTGTTATAGGCTAAACAAAAGAAGAGCCGTGCCCCAAGGAACCGATAGTCTATGTTATTTCTAACAGATACACACCAAACAAACAATACAAAGTTTCAAAGATTTTTTTTTAAAGTTTCCTAGTCATTGTTGAATGTTTGAATGCACACTTAACATTTACTTACCCATTTACTAAAAGCTTAGTTTCGTTGTCAGCTTGAATAAAGGCATTGTTAACGGCAAGTGCTGACTTGAGGCAAAGTGCACAGTGTGGATGTGAGAGTGACACCAGCACAGGGGGGCTGCGGCAGCAGAAAGGGAATATCTGGAGTTATCTTTTGTATGGCAGGAAACCAGGGCACGGCTCCCCATCAGCCCAACGGCGCGGGCAGGGGCAGGACTGGGCCTGGGAAGGGGCTCGCGCTGGAGATACGCTATAAATGACACCAAAAGGCACCGAAAGTGCCTCCGGGGCTGAGTTTTAAAAAGCGGAGCTGCACGGCCCCTTCTGCAGAGCACCTGGAAAGGGGAGACCAACTCTGAGACAGGGACTCTCAGGGTGCTTTGCAGAACCTGCCATACAGTTGATATCTGCTTCCTGCGTGCATAAACCAGGATCATTAAAAGTACTCGCAGTGCAAAGATTTAACAGAAAAAAAAAGCCCCTGCTCTTTTCCACGGCACTGAAATACTGTACTCTCAAATCATTTACAGGATAAAATTGCTATTGAGATAAGATAAGAGGACTACTTATGATAGATCTTGCACATTGTTTTGAAGTCGTGCCAGGCATTAACTTTAAAGTCTTCTAGCTATAAGACTATTACATGTTCTGATGCCAAAAAATTTAACCAGACCCAAGCATGAACTTCAAATCTGCCCAGGGACTTTTACGCTATCAACGCTTCTGAGAAATGTTGAAATCCAGGCTTTGAATATATAACCCGTCTTCAATACTCAACAAGTCTTGCAGTACTAGGAATTTGCATTAATGTAATGAAATATATGTGTGAATTGTAGGCTTTTGGTACATCTAACTTTGGAAGGTGAAATACAAACAAGCACGCTTTGATTTAAAAACTAAAATGTACAACCGTAATACAGGGCAGGGCTGTTCCAGGTATCAGAAAGATCACCAAAGACTCAATTAATTTGACAAAAGTCCTCCTATAACTCCAGAATGTCCAGACATAACCAGTATGGACGACTCTCAGGAACATTCATAGAGCAGGTTTTGGATAAATTACCAGGTATGACCTGTCTTCTGCTATTCCCACGTGATCAGCTTATACAGCCCAGATAGCTTGGTACAGGGAAAAATAAGGAGGGAGGAAGCCTCTCTCCCTCGGCAGCAGCCATCCTGCCCAGGCTCCGTCCCGGTGCTCAAGAGCATGTTTCACTCTGTCACCGGACTCTGAAGATGGTCAAGAGACAACATATATGCACGTACACGTCCAAATGTACATGCATAGCTCCGTACATATCCGGCTCGGAGAACAGATTTCTCTTGCGCTCCATCACACCAATCTGTAAGAACTGAACCCAGAACAGCATCTCAAACTGCTCCTGGTCCAGGCAGCAGCCACATGGTGTGAAGAGGAGAATGGGGGCACTGCTCTGCCCTTCCTTCCCGTCTCCATTCTCACTTTTCTTATTTACAACAAACACACATATTTGTAGAGCATAAAATGAGAGGTTCCCTTGAAAGTGAGGGTTTGCAATGCATCTTAAAGTAAATTAATTTGGGAAATTCAGACGACACACAGTCTTTGTTAGGCCCAGCTACTCCAGATAGCGTTTGCCAGCCTGGAGAGCACGTACTGTGTTCCATTATGGGAGCAGACTGTGTCTCAAACAAGTACAATTTAGAAATCAGGTATTTTTACTATAGCGTATTAAGTCTTATAATTATCCATTCATCAATTATCCAACCCAAAATATACTGTATAAGTTTACAGAGTTTTCCAATCACATGGTAACTGGCTGTTGGAACCCTTTGTGTTGGGATGGCAGAAAAAAAGAGTAACTCCTGGGATCAGCTGTGAATTCCTCTAAGGTGACCATTTCTGGTCCGGTGCTGCGCTGCACGCCAGCTCTCCCTCCGGTCACTTTGCAGAATCTAGTTCTGTGTACAAAGGATGTTCCATGAGTAATTAATGTTCATTTGGGTATTTCAGCTTTCCCAGCAGCACAAGGACAAAAAAGTAAAACCAAAGACCAGAATTTGATCAAAGCCATGCCAAAAAAAAAAAAAAAAGTAACATCAAAATCTCATGGTTGCTGTAGATTCCTGCATGTGATTAGCTCTGAAAATAGTAATTAGAAGTAAGCAAGTTTGTTGCCCATGATTTTAATTTTCTAGAAGGACTCATGATGGATGTCATGAATAATGCGCCCTTTTGAAGATCACACTGAAAATTGTCTCTATTGTCAGAAAGCTTCCTACGGAGTGGCCGGAGCCTGAATGCTGATGCTGTTTCTGAAGCCCCCCAGTTCCCCCCAGTCGCTCGCTGTATCTAACAGAGAAGCTTTTGTCACATAGAAGACTCTTAAAAACAGCAGAGGACTTACCCCAGGTACGCCACAGAACATCTTTGTACTATTAAACAATGGAGCTTGCTTTGTTTAGAAATGCAGTTTTTATTCTACAGCTTCAAAGTGTCAGATTTTGCCCAAAGACTGACAGAGCTTATATTTAATAACTGCTGAGACGAAGAAATACGGATAAAAAAATTGGAAAAACAGGCCAATTTTTAAGTGTCAGAGGCTTTTTTCCCTGAATGGAAAACAAAGCCTAACTTATTTAGTTAAATTTTTCCAGGTACAGAATTAATCCCTATCCCTCAGCTTTGCTAAGTTGACTTACATCACTGTTATAAAGACAGTATTTTTTTTTTTCAGTTAAACCGGCTTTCAAATGCCATGTAAACATGTTTGCTGTTGAAAGTCTACACCATACCTGACCTTGGAAGTGCTTTGTGTTGGCCTGAGAACAAAGAAATGAAATGTTTTGCTTTCCAGCCCAGATATCCTACACTTTGAAAAGCACTTAAAAATGTAAATGAGATAATAAGCTCTACTGCAACAATGTGGGTGAATTACAGCTGTATAAAAGGAACATTCATTTGATTTATTTGTAAAAATGGAAAGGATCCTAAAATAAAATCATATTGTAAATGTTTTGGTAGCATACAACATTGAGGTACGTGAGAAGGGTGGAAGGGAAAAGTAACAGCTTTGAGACTATGTCACTGAAATATCCCAGTCAGATTTTGGGACCTCAAGTGGAGCTGGTGGACGAGCCCATCGCTGTCACCGTGAGACACCAACGTTTGGCTGGTACAAAAGGAGAAAGGAGCATCTGAACTGCATTTCTTGGTAGGCAATTATTTTCCCCTAGCGTTCTACTGTGGCTTGATTATCACTAGCAAAATGTTTAATGAAGTTTATTTCAAACCCAACTCTGCTCATGGCAACGTGGAGCAGGCTGGAGCCAGCGGAGCACACGTGGCGTTAGCGCGGAGATACTGGGACGATGCACGAGACCGGAGGGATCCAGCCCGAGTCCTGGGGCCAGCCTGAGGCTGCAAAGGGAGGGGGTTAAAAAAAAATCAACTTGTAAAGCATATAGTTTTGACAAGGAGCCACAGAGAGACAAAAAGGTACGATGCCAGCATTACAAAATCCCTTTTCAAGGCAGGAATAAATTTTTGGCATTAGTTACAGGGCTTAATCTAAATCAACTAAAAGCTGGTAAGAGAAAGAGTTCTAAGAATCACAGGAACAAGTATGAAATAGGAATATATGAAGGATTTAGTCTTTAATATATGAAAACTGATTTGATTATCCTTTAACCACAGCATATTTTTTAAAAGAAACGTTGGATTCCCTGAAAGAAAATTCATTTCTGGTAGAATTACATAAACAGAAATCATTATTATTTTTAATTACTTGGCATTGATTATTACTATGATGATTCTATATTTTTAAAGGCATGATGTTTTGCTTCTTCAGCCTGAAATAATTTCCTACTTTTGGTGTGTTCCTGAGAGTAGACAGGGCTTGATCCCTGCTCCCGTCACATCAGTGGCACCTCTGGGATCACAAGGATTTATCTCTCTGGTACTGAGGGTTGAATAAATAAGTGACACTTACAAGGAAAGGAAAATTTTCTACAAAATGTTAAATACCAATGTATTCTCACTTTGAAACGAAAAGCATCAGCAGGAAAATCACTGCTCATCCCGATCAGATTATGGCAGATAATGGCAGAGTCTTTTTTTGATATATATACGTAATTCTTATTAGCTGTGCCAGCAACTCTGCACACACGGATGTGCATCTGTATCGAGAAAAGACCTCAACATTTATGACCAGTGCAGAGTAATACCAGAACTAAAGGTAGTAATAGTTAGCACTTTTCATCTTCAAAGAATTTTTCAAACATTACCAAATTAATATAATTAGTTAATGAAAGATGCAGTAATAAAAGCTACCATAATTACCTACTGTAGTTTTAATTATCCCCTTACTAATGCCCACAGAAGAAGGCTTCCACTTTACATCCTCAAAACATGTGCCAACAATAATTCTGAATACAGGCCCCTCTTTAAGTGCCTCTAAATTCAAATTACATCCATTGATGTGTTTTCTCTCCCTGTTCACAAGAAGAAAACTCAGCCCTGGATCTTTTTAAAGAAAATCCATGTGACCGTTAAAAAAAATTCAAGCAAATTTTGTTCCAGAAAAATATAACTATAGATACTTCAAAAGTTTTTCATAGAAACATTCAATCTCAAGTACCTTTATCTCTCCAGGGAGCTGTAAGTTTGGGCTGTCTGGGCAAAACCTTCTCCTTTATACTTGGTGGTCTCACAATTTACAGAGTCAAATGCAACTCTTATTCAAAGAAAGCAGGCCAAATATCCCATCAAAATTCATCTCAGAACTTTAAAAGTAATTAATATTTTTGCTAAAATATTTTATGGAGATAAGTAAATTTGTCCAGGTTTATTACTACTATAAATAAATTTGTAAAATATATCTGTGAAGATCTCTGATGTCATGCCATGAGTCAGAGCAAAACACGGGTATTTTTAAAAAGTGAAATACTGATGTTTGAGCCAAATTGTTGGTGCATCCTTGAACCTTTTGGGTTTTCTTAGAGCTTTTACCCACTGACAATGCTCCCAGCCTCGGACACTGTGTGTTCTCGGTGCTGCGTTCCAGCACACGACTGTTTGAAAACCTCTGTACTTAAGTTGTCTCTTGTTTTTGGTGTAAAGCAAAGGAAATCTTATGGTTTTAACCTGATACATATGTTTGCTGTTCACATATGGCAAAATTCCTTTCTGGTGGGAACTTTTTCGTTTTTGTTGCAACACACTATATATCCAAGAAGTCTCCTTTGATGTTGAACTATTGCTCCACTACTCATTATGCTACTGATTCAATATGAAAGGCAAAATTTCTGTGGTTTTTGTTAAAACAATAGCTTTGTTTTTGCAAACAAAGTTTTCCACAACCTATATGCAAAGGCCAACATTACTGCAACAGAAAAGAAAATTCCTCTGTTATTTTATACTGAAAATAGTTACGGTATTTAATAACACAAATTATTCTTCCATCCTATAGGTAACATTACAATTACTATTATGACTGTATAGAAACTTTATGCTTTATTGCTCCCCAGGAACAGATTATTATAATACCTTAGGTGATATTTTACATCTCTTGAACACTTTCCTTCCACTGTCCTCCCAACCTTTTACCGCCAGTTCAACTTCATTGCCTGGGTGAAGGTGCCAACAGCTACGGGTGGGTGGGGGAATGGAGAAGCCCTGCAAAGACCAATCTGCATGGTGTCCTACCACGCAATGCCTGAACAGCAAATTTGGGAATCTCCATGCCTAAAATATAACCACTAAACACTATTTCATGAATAATGAACATGAATTACAACACAGAATGAAAATGCAAATGGCAATACCTTTTTGTACGTGTCTCTAAAAGAGCTGGTTGCCCATTTTCTGCCATCATTACCAAAAGAAGGTTTCTTCAGCCAGGAATCAGAGAAAAGGTGTAATTTTCAAAGGTACAGAATTAATAGACTCCCACGTGAAATAACGTGAGCTCCCGTACACTGGGCACACCTGGGAGCCCGGCCGGCTTGGCTGACATTTCACATGGGAATGGGCTTTGCCTGTCGGAGCAGGTCACGGAGCTCCTTTCTGTGCCCGTCCCTATTGCTCCTGAGATTTGCCAGTAGGAGATGCCGTTGAGAAGCACAAGAATTTCTTCCCTTGAGGGAGTGTGGGAAGAAAGAAAGGGGTTGAGGAAGGAAGGGAATAATTTGAGTGTAGAAATAAAATTAAGTCTCTCTAGTACTAGTGAAAAAATTTAAAAGTAGGTCACTTAACATAAAATAAACATATATGCAAACATTTTTCCAGTGTGGTAGGCTCTAATGCTACACTATTTTAATTTTCTGGAATTTATAGGCAAGAGACTGATTGGCAGTATATTATATGCTTTGGCTCTTGAGTGGATCATCAGCATTAGTCCCTTAACACTATTTCACATCAGACTTCATCTGGATTGGTGTCTTTTGGAGATTCCCCAAGCACCGCTAGGATTGTCAAACACCCATATTTTTTCCTGCTTTGCTCCTATAAAATATTGGTGTGTTTTTGGCATTTTCTGTAAATACTTAGTTGAGCTCACCAAAGTTTTAAGACCATTTTCCTGCAAAGTCTTTAGCCATATATCCCTAAAGCACCCCGACAGCACCAGCAGAGCTATTCATAGGCTTAAAATTAGGCAAGGGCTTAAGCATTTTGCTGAGTCAGGGCTTCCCTGCACGGCACTATAAACTCAATTCTTTTGAAACACAAAGGATGTCATAAGGCAGAGCAAGCCCTGCAAAGACAAAAATTCAAAGAAAAGAGCTGTATAAATTGTAAAGTTAGGCATTTTTTTCAGGGGGAGCCAAGGAAGGAATTGTTTTCGCTTTGTTTTTCGTGGCTGGGGTGATAGCAGAGGGGGAGGGAGGCAAGGTTCAAAGAGCAGTAATAAACTTGCTTTCATCTCTTCTCCGTGAACCACAAAAGCCCACAAGCAGTTGCCATGTGCAAGCGTTGCTTTGTCTATTACCAGGATGGTTTAGGGTTGTCACGATGAAGTCATTTGGAAAGCTTGTCAGCTCCCGAGATTTACTGTATTTACCTGGAGCCTTTTGTTTGTACGCCTTAAAACTGGCTGCTCCTTTTTTTCCAGCCTCCACGAGTTTGATGGTCAAGAGCAGGGGCAGAGGTTGTCGAAAGGAGAAAACCGCTCAACTTTTTCCCCTGTCACTCTCAGAGGTGTAGACAGAAACACCGATGGCCCACATATAACCAGATAAAAATGAATCTTTTAAACCCAAAGATACTATGACATCTTAAGCATACACTTATGAAGGAAAAGTTCAAAACTCCATTTTAAACCACTTATGAGAGGATTTACCACGATTCTGCCTAATGTTCAGCTGACGCATTGTCAAAAACATTTATCACGAACCTTTTGAAGTTTCTTAGCTCCCCCTTAGTTATTAAAACTTGAACTGCAGAGTTTGTTATCAGCCTCAGAGCACACACAAAATACATCAGGTATTTTTTAAGTCAACCTTTCAGTCTGATTTTGAGACTATTATACAAAATAAAACATTCCCAATCAGGTTAATGTCTGACAGATAACGCTGAACAGGTGGAACTGCTGCGCCTGATTGATCCACGAGACAATTTTAATTTTCTAATTTGCTTTTTATTACACACTTTGCAATCAAAGGGAACGGCAAGGAGCCTGCCATTCTCGGAGCAGGTTCCCTGTGAAGACCTGATGTCGGCTTCAACATTTTCAGACAACTTCTTGAATTTTTGATGCTATGCCGTAAGAATGTCTAAAACGTGGTGTCAATGGGTATACTGTGCCAGTGAAACAGTGCCACTGGGAATACAAACTAATGAGTAAAACATCAGGTTTCGCTGTATCCTTACCAACAGCTCGACAAAAACAAACATGAGGGGTTCGAGCTGAATTTCCTGCAGTGATTTAGAGAACATCTGACTCATGATAAAGCATATTTATCAATCACTTGCTGAACAAGGCAATCTTCTCACCGCCGGAGTCTTCGTTCCCCTCTAAGTTTATCACCAAACTGCCACTTTAAGTGAGTGTTTGGAAACTTCACACCTGGAGACGGAGCAGAGATTCCAGCAGACCCCTGGTGCTCTACAAATGTCTCCTTAAAACGTATTTCTCATCACAGATGCGTGAAATATAAACGTTTCTAACTGCCTTTACAAAACATCCTATTTTCCTATGTTCTTTTTAAAAGTAAATATGAAAGGCTCAAATATTTCTAATCAATAGCCTAATCTGATTCCCAGTAAGAAGAGAAAACTGTTTATTTTGTGCAGTGAACTAGCAGACTGCCCAATATTGCTGGAATTCTCCCCATTACATAAAATAACACACATTCTCTTATACACACACAAAAAAAGAAATACAATAATGTCTTTATACCTTTCAAAGTAACCTTAATCAACAATATTAATGTGCACAGCAAACCACTGCTTTTTGAACTGAACAAGAGCGAGCTTGACTCAGCCTGCACAACTCAACACACGTAAGATGTGAGAGGCAGCAAAGTAATATCTTCTAAAATTATGTCTGTAAGCCAAAAACGGGATGATTCTTGACAGGGGAGGATGCACAGTTGGAAACTTAGAAATTCTTTTATTCAAAGTCTTTAATGACCTCCAACCCAATTACATTTGCAACAAGACACGATAATGCAATTGCTCCTATTTAAAAGTTTGTGTGAAAACTGAGCATTTTTGAAGCTTGATTCTTTTTTTTTTTAATCATGTTGAGATGAAGCTCATTTACTTAAAAAGAAAAAATGAAAAAGAACGTCCTCTGCAGCTGGTCAAACAGATTACGAAACTCTAATCTCACTAGCCTGAGGAAAAGGAAAACCGTTTTTCAAGTATTTTATAGAGCATTGGCTTTATACTTTTTAGAAGAGGCATTAACATAACTGATCAGAACATCCCAGAGTGTTTCTGATCTAGTTAATCACATGACGTTATGACAGAGATACTTGCTGTCATAATGCCAATGTTTCTAAACATTTCTAAAATCCTTTAAGTTCATATTTTTTCCAAGATTAGACATGGGTAAGATCTATTTCAGCTGCTTTAGAATTTTTTTTTTCCACGTTAGTGCTCTAGAACACTAGTACAGAATATTTTAGATAGTCAGACATATACACATTCAGTAAAGAGCAATGTCAGGCTCCACAGCCTATTTAAATGTTTCTGCTAACTTTTTGTTAAAAACATTTTACTCTAATTCTTGCATAACTAATTTCTAGGAGTACCTACCCCCCTACTTTTTTAGCTCTAAACTAATCTGTTTTCCTGAACCGGAATCATCAATGAAAAAAATTAAGCGTTTGTCTAGCTTAAATTTATTCCTTCCTTTAAAAGCCACCCTTGTTGCATCACTGGGTACCGATGTGTGTTGGGTGATTTTGGTCTGCAAACTCCCAGCAGGTCCGTGCCCCTCCAAGCCAGCCCTGCTGAGATCAGAGGGAGGATTCCCCACGGAGACCCCTGACACCAGCACCAGTGCACCGGGGGACTGCTCGGCTGCACGTCAAACACACACCCTACATTGGACCTTCTGACTTGGTAATTTCACCAATACAGGTAACAAACCAGGTGTAACTCATACACAGGCAAACCAGGAAGAGAATAAGAAGGGGAAAAACATTTGCCAAAGCTATTGCTCTGTCTCATGTATAGATTTTGTGGAATGTCAAGAGCTCTTATCACGGTTGTGACCAAGGGGATCTGATCTCAATGGGAGTTCTGATTTATTTTTATTTCTATTTTTTTGTTAAGTCTTTTTTGAGCTGAATGATGGCTGAAAGACTGTGCTAATTCAGTTACCGGATCCTTCTGCTGTGGCAGGAAAGTCTTATGTGGAAATGCAGAGACAGGAGGGGACCTCAGTGCCGCCCAGCAGAAGTTTTTGTTGAGTTGTTGTGAGCCTAACAAGCAGCCCCACGGTATCCCTCTGCTTTTCCTTCCAAGGAACTCCCACGGGTCGTGACAAGGCAGCCAAAATACTCCCTACAGGTATCCCAAGGGCAGAAACTCTACAGTGGGGGAAGCTTTTCTTCAGACCATCATGAGTGCTAAGAGCACAAATGACTCAAACGGCGACCATGCATGCCCACTGAGCAAAAAGCCACCCAAGACTGTTAGCTACAGACAGCAACTCCCTTGACTGTACCTTGCTGGAGAAGGGGAAAATATACTGAGGAAACGTCCTTAAATCCTCAGCCTCTCCTACTCTTTCCTGGGCATCTGTTATCAGACACCACGCCCCAGAAGATGGAGACAGATGGACTCCAGTTTGACCCAGCACAGCCACTTCTCTTCTCTTTGAGCCAAAACAATCTCTGCAGTTTCTCTTCTATGGGACTTCAGGATTTTGAATGACAGTGTCAAATCTGGATATCCACAATACCCTTTAGTCATCATCCAAAATGCTCTGAAGAAGAAAAAGAACCCAAGCAGTGTCTTCTGGTTTCAGAAATGCTTGGCGAGAACGTTTCTGCGCAGGTAGAAAATGCTGCAGGAGTTGGACGGGCTGCGGGACGCCTGGTCAATGCGAAACCAGCGGCTGCCAATTCTGTTTGGCACATCTAAAAGGAAGGCAGGCTCTTTTCATTTTCTCTCTTTCTTTTTTTAATATGTAAACGGTTCTAAATATTCTTATATGGATGACATTTTAAAATGCAAAAGTATTAAAAATAACAGAAAACAGATCAAGTTCTAAAGCGCCACCGGTTTCTCATCCGTGCAGTCTCTCATTAGACCTGCGCAGCACAAAGAGCAGAGCTTCCCAGCTACTTTTTGCCCACTCAAAAACTTTTCCTTATCACAAATAAGACATAAGCTGCAGGAAAAAAAATAATATAGCACAGTGTGAAAAAACTAAGAATGCCGGTACTGTTAAAGTTGCATAAATCTTGATCTAGCTTCAGGATCTGATACGGAAGCAGAAATAACTCATCCCCTGCAGAGGCAGGTTTTGCAAACAGCCAGCTAAAGAGAGAGAAGGGACATCACAAGGGACATCAGCCACGAAGGCGGGATAACAGGGACAGGCACTAGCAAATGAGCCCCCAGCAAAGCCAAACCTGATGTGCAAACACACCTCCCCCTGCAATTCAGGACAGAGAGGAGACCTGGTAGGGGACAGCAGAGAGAAAGCAGCAGGTAAACACTTAAGGCAAGTATTAGTTTTATCAGGCAAAGACCTCACTGCATTCTTTGTCCATCCATCCCATTTTCCCGTGTCCTTCTTGCTTCTTGGGTTTACACAAACGTAAGCAGAAGCAAGGTGTATTCTGGTAGGAGGGAGAAAACACCCCATGAGGTGTGAGTTGCTCCGTGGAGCTCAGAGCTCAGCCGTGGTCAAAGGTGCTGCCAGGTTTGGAGACAATTAAAATCCACTGATTGCATTGAAACATTGTCTTCAGCAATTGCCGTTTCCCCTTGCTGAATTACAAGTGCAAATGCGTAGAGGATAGAAATGACAATAACATTAGTAACAAAAATACACAGAATTTAGATGCAGCCATCTCGAGAAAAACAACGCTTTTTTCTGAGGCCAGTGAGAGCCAATACACGTCTGGGATTTCTCCTTCGAGCTGCCTGCAGAGCTCTGCCTTGTTCCATCCCTGCTGGTGTTCCTGCAGATACCTAACATTTGGTAGCCTGAATTTTTATTTATACAGTGTCATTCTGCCCCTCCCAACCTTCTCAGTAAGAAAACTCACTTTTCATGTTTAGTTCTTTCTCGTTTGTACTTTCACCCTCTTTTACCCAACAAACTCAGAGGAAAGCAGCAGCTGGGAGAGCGGTGCCAGGGAGGGGACACCCTGCCAGCACCGTCCCTTTGGGGATGAGCACGTCCTCTGCCCGCATCTCCCCTGGGTCCAGTCCTGCAGGTGGAAGGGCGGGCGCTGGGGCAGAGGGGACTCACAGCAACAGCAATGGAAGGGCCGAGCTGGAGCATGGCTCCACACGGGGTACCCATGCCATGGGGTACCCACGCCACGGGTTACCCACGCCACGGGGTACCCACGCCATAGAGGTACCCACACCATGGGGTACCCACGGCCGTCCCTGAGCAGTTGGGCAAAAAACACAAAGGAAAACGTTACAGCACTTGAGGATTTAACCTCTTCCCTGCAGTCCTAATGCAGAGAGCTAGTCCAGGAACAGGTTGCTCTCCTGCGACAGCGACTCTCGGGAGCCTGGGTGCATTCTGGACTAGGGCTGCTGCCCTTTGGCAAGAGGCAAACACCTTCCTAAACCACAGCATGCCGGTGTGAAGCTTTGTGCTGACATGTCCTAACTAATTATTTCCAGGGAAAAGGGACTGTTTTCTCCTGATCTGGTTCTAGAAGAACTTGTCTTCATTCATTTTCGTTTCACAAATGATCTGATTTTGTTTTCCGGATGTGATGGAGTGATGCTGTGCTTCCTCCCCACACACCAAGCGTCATTCCTTTGCCATGCTCTAAACTGTTAGAGAGTAAACCCCAAGGCAGAACCGAGCTGTGACTTTATGGCAGATCTCAAAAAAGGAAGTGAACGGTGCGTCGCATGCTTCGTCTTCTAAGGCCAAGAAGGACAGGTCTGAAACCCGTGATCTCATGCCATGCTGGCCCAGGAAAATGGCATGTTCAGGGCATAGTTTCCAGCATAAAAATACTCGTGAGGTGATCTGATGTGGCTCTATTCACCTGCCAACAGTCCTGGCAGAAAAATAAACAGGTTCTGGAGATGAGCTGCTGCTGGAGGCAAAGCAGAAAGCATGAAAAGAGCTGCCCTGACCTGCGAGGAACTGGCCTTTTTGCTTTGAACTTCAGCAGATCTTAATGAATTCTTCATAATAGGCAATCTGGGGTTTTCACTGAGGATATATTTCTCTTGAGTTGCCAAATGCAGGAGACATATTCAACACTAGAAATACAAATTTTTGGTCTCGTGGTCGGTTGGCCAAGCTGGTGAAAGCAGTTCCACCAGGTGTCTTCCCCACTACTGCAGGTAATTGTGTTGTATCAGGGATTAGATTCACACATGAATATGCATCACTGCTGAAGGACTTGCTTTCGTCATTATTAACATATTGACTTAATTGAGTTATTGACTTCAGGGCTGTGAAAGCTTGAACTAAAAATAAGCAGAGACAGCTTTAGTAACAGAAGAAGTTAAAAAGTGGTTGTGTCAGAGAAGGAAGGCTTTTGTTGTGCTTGACTAATCTCTGCTTTACTGCTCTTCCAGTCCTCTGTTATCTGGCAGTTTCAAAGGGGACGTTGCCAAGAAGCTCATTTAGAGACCTAAATTTTATCCTGCAGGCAACACTTATTTCAGTTTCCCAAAGAATACATTTCAGAGACAGAACTCTGAAGAAGAAAACAGGTGAAGTCTTTTTGCTCCATAAAATAGTCTCCTCGCTGGAGGACCTCAGGCTCTCTGAAGAGCTCAAAGATACAAAACTATTGACACCTGCACAGATGAGCTTAAGAAAAAGCTTCAGTCTGGAGGTTCCCAGTCTTCCCTATAAACTTCAGCCTCAAGCCCCCCGACTTCTTCATGCATTTTTCAAGGGTCAACAAATAAATATTTACTTATCAAATCCTACTCATCAACAAAGAGAATCGGCACAGCGTAGAAGGTGCATGATTCAGCAGCACTAAACCATGCCCAGGACGGAATCCCAAACCCGCTGTAGGGCGGAGTGTGCACATCAAATGCAGAATCAACATGCAAGAGGCTCAAAGAGTAAAGTATACTTTCAACAAAACTAACCTAGTCTTTCACTCTTATATAGGCAGGTACTACACGAACAGAGAGAGGCAGCTTCCCTGAACTGCAAGGCCGCAGGGTGTACTGGGCCGAACTGAAAATGTTTACAGTCTTTAATGGGAAAAGCAGCAAAGTACGATACACAGGAATAGATTTTTTTCTGCTTCTGGATACTGGGGCTATTTTGGCTGCCAATAGCACGCAACATTCCCGCTGAAGGGCAAGTCAAACCAATTTCCCTTAGGATGGAGGCATCCAAAAACTTACGGAGGTTATTATATTAGTGCCTACGCATTCTTTAAGCAGATGAACTGCTTCATTTTGAATCCACGTCAAACCACAAGTACTGGCTGATAATAACATCCAATTAAAATGATCTCGTTCTTCTAGAAAAACTTTGGCTAACAGCTACATCTGACATTTTCTAGCTGGGCACAATGGAGCGATTGATGCTAGAGGGAAACAGGAGAGGTTTATATCAAGGATGCGAAGGCCCAGGTTTGGTGACAGTATTTGTAGGTTTAACCTCTTACACAAACGCATGAGACGAAAAAGCCACTTCTAACCGAGCACAAAACTGTGAGAAAGTCAGAGCTAGAACTCACAAATATGTAAGCTGTGCTAATTAGACAGATATGTTGAAAAACCCACACTTTACACTCAATGCATATTTGTATCTTTTGATGTCGTACTTGGTGCTGCTTCACACCACTCAGGGCTCACTGAGAGGAGCAGAAGCTGCTCCCCTGCTAGGCTGTCTGGGGGAGCCTGCCAGCTGATCTACTGAATGCACGGATAAAAGTCGCCGCATACTTTTTTCCTTTTCAAGTACAGTACTGTAACTTGGAAAGTTCCTTTATTCTCAACTTCACTGATGCAAGAAAGTGGCAGAAATATGGCAGCTTTGGCTGCTTTCCTTTAGTAGTTCTTTGTAACTAATCCTTTATTGCTAAGGAAACAATAGGTATTTTCATTTTGCAGGGGAAAAAAACCACTCTAGTTAGAGAAAATAAAGGGAATGCCTTCCAAAACTGTAAGAGTGCTACTGACCACTTGGTTCCACTGCTACCCTGCCCTTAAATATTGGTACCTGCAGGTATCGGATTGAACAGGTTTCTCTTGTTACCCTTAAGAAAAGCCCAGCTATTATGGAAATGGTAAGTTTAACAAAGCTATTTCTATTTCACTGTGATCTGCCATTCAAAAGTGTTTGCCAGTCATTTTTAAAAATGTACTCTGATATTTGATCTGCTGGAGTTTCAGTTACATGCAAAGCTGGAGAGCCAGCAGAAAATTCTAAATGGAATCTGAAGATTTCTAAAGTCAACACGAATTTTGGCAACAGCATTTTAATGCATAAAGCTGAAATCCTCGGAGACTCTCTCCTGCTGATAACCCTGGAGCAGCCAGCACCACGATTAGTACAAAAAACCAAAAGCAACTTATATTAGAACATACAGTTTTGCAAAAAATGTTTACAGAAATGCTGGCAACGGTGCAGGCCTGCTGGAATCAGCCAGCGAACCTGGTGCTATTTCAGCTCGCTCCCGGGATGAGCCGCACCAGAAGAAAGACATCTCAGGGAAATATACGTTGATAAGTAGAGCAGGTTCACATCTCCAAATCTTTCTTTGCCAAACCCTGCAACCTGTGTTACTGTGCCAGGCTTTAAACGTCTTTACTACAGAGTAATAAATGTTTGTGGACTATGGAAGGCTTGCTTTGAAGATGTCATTTTCTCCAGCAATCTTTTGTTGGTTGAATATGTAGTTCACACATATTGTGTTTCCACCTACACGGCTGGAGGAGCCCTGCAGTCAAGGCTGTTCCAGGAGCAGGGAAGGAGGCTGCGTTCCAGGAACTCACTGGAACCGGAACAAAGAGCAGCCCTTGGAAAGTCTACACAGTCCTATGCACAGACTGTTTTACAGATGCCCTGTGTTTGGAGGACATTAGACACTTGTTTTAATCTTTATCTTTTTTTCTTTTCTCTCCAGTAAAGTCCCAGACTCTTGAGCAGAGGCTCTTCCTCCCAGGCAGTCTGCCTCCTAACTGCTGGGTCTCTCCCCAGCTCTGCCTCTCCAAGCACCACTCTCTCCTCCGCGTAAAAGCCCCTGTGCTCTTTGGAGAGTCAAATATCTTTGAAATAGGACAGTAAACTGTAACCACCACAGCAGTCTTAAAAAAAAGCTAATTTTCATTTTCTCATATCATAGTTACAAGCATTGTCTGCCCTTTATTCGCTGCGTGGGCTGATGTCAGTGCTACTCAGCACTCACTAACAGAGTCTGTCTCTGCACCTTCCGATCGCCCGGGACGCCCCTCGGTGCTACTACTCCTGTCTTGGCACGTAAAAGCAGTGAATTTTATGGCTTGTTTTCAATTCCTTTTCACTTTTTTTTCCAGTGCAAAAATAGTGTAGTCCACCTCATTAAAAGAACCTGATAGCTTAGCTAGATAAAATTTTGTATTTTGCTACACATTTAGGAAATCATTAATTCCATAATTTGGAGACTGGGAGATGTAAGGTGGCATCCCTTCTAGGGCTATAAAAGAACAAAAAGGACTTCACGAAGCAAAGTGCGTTCTGGAGGGAAAGCAAAACTCCAAGGACAACAATGATAATGGAGGAAAAAGTGAAAATACAAACTTTTAAACCTGCCGGATAAAGCTGGACCGCAGTTCAGAGGACCAGGCGAGCACCAGTTCTAGTCTTTTATAAAACTTGTAAGCATGATTTTGCTGTTGGCCATGGTAAGTTCTTCAATGTGTTGAGACACGAAAAGCCAAGAAAAATGCCAGAGTGCAAAGCTTGCTGCAGGAAAAAAGAGATGACTCAATTCTTTGTCTCACGAAGCATGTCAAAGATATTATAAAGTACTTACAGATGCTCAGCCACTCGGTTTGTCTGACTGGCCAAACATCTGAAACCCTGTAATCTTGGAGAGAAGGTACTACGCCGCAGACAATGAAATAACTTCTGCAGCAACAGAGAGAGAGAGATGATTATGAAAAGGAGAGAGGACTTTTTAAAATCAAAACTTCAGTTGCAAATAATAACTATCTAACCCTAACATGAAAATCAGCCTATTTTTATTATCATTTATAATGAATGTGCCAACACAACCTTTCAAAGATAACCACATCATGGAATCAGGAGACAGAGCATGAGCAAGAGTTGAAAAGCTTGGGGCTAAACCCACCTTTCTCTAACAGACTGAATTTGGGTGAAACTAGTATTCATCTAAACAAAGTCTGTGAAAAACAGGTGCCTCAGAGTTTGGATCCCATGTAAGAGAGAAAGCAAAACCATAAAAGCCCTGCAGATTTCATCCACCCATTCTTTTGGAAGACACAATTTCCTTTGCTGATCAAACAGAATATAGGAAATTATAAGCAAGATAACATTATTTGCCTGGTAAATTTTAATGACTGCTTTACAACGCTAGGGTAAAGATGTTGGTGCCTTGTAATTCTTCCCTACTAAAGACACTGCAGTTATTAGTAGTATTATGGACTAAAGTCAGTAACAAAGAAATAGAGATCCATGAAAAATGACTCCACGTACTTAACATCATAGAGGGTCCCTTAAAACTCCTTATTTCCCCTTGCCAAATGGTTTATCGTAGTAATGCTTAGCCACAAGAGCAATTAGATGGATTTGAGATCCCCCCGAAGAACTCTGTGACACACACATCTCTGAAGATGTTCAGGGACTGACAGAATTTGGCACGTCTGTGGCCATGGAACCATCACAGAGAGTAACGCACGTCCTGACCAGATGTCGTGTAAGACTTGAGTCAGCGTAACCTTCAGCACTGAAATGCTGACCTCCCTTTTACAGGCACCGTTAGCCAAAAAACCCCCCAACACCTTCAGCCAAGTTAAAATAAAAAATGCAATAAAATGTTTTAAAAAAGCTTATAAATAACATGGGCCTTATTGACAAAAGTTTATTATGCAACTGTTCAACAGCAGTCTAGAGAGTAACAGCTCACCCTACTGCATCTGCGTATGGAGGAGTCAAGACTCACTTGACAAAAATTCCTTGAAATAATGTATGTCTTCACTTTACCCTAAGTTTTAGGGGTTCGTTTTTAGTTCGCACTAAGCTTTCAGGTTCTTTTTTCCTACTGAACGTCCTCAGTGCTATCAGTTACACATGCTCGGAGCCTTCGGAACAACCAGTCATTACAGTCCTGCGGTAAATACAAAGAAAATACTGAACATGTAAATCGTTCCCCCTTTATTTGCCATGGCTTGGAAACTTCTCAGCCTTAACAAAAAGGCACAGAACTGAACTGGCCCAGCTTTCTCCAAAGGGCTGAGGAGACTGCAAGTGTGCTTGTTAGATGTGGCTTTAACACCGGGCGACCTCATTGCCAAAATCACTCTCTGGTTTTGTTACTGCTTGGAACCTGAAACTGCTCTCGTGGAAGGGCTGATGCACCAACTGACGCACGGATCTGAGCCTCAGGACTCTGGAGTTAAATTCTGTCTTTGCCACAAGCTTGGGCAAGGTCAAGGCTCTACCCTCCAGTGTCTCCTTGTAAGGCAGGATCAAAAATGCTGCTTCTCCTCCCTCTAGACGAGGTCAGTTTAGGCTGCGTGCTCTCTGATGCCTCTGCTCCCTTAATAAGCACTAATAAGGACATCTAAAACACTGAGAGATAGCCTTGCTTGGGACTTTTAAACCAACAAATCAGAATTCCTTAATTCTTACTAAACCCAGCACTGGCTGTTGCAGAGTAAATGGCGGTAATTCCAAAAGGTATTTTGAGGACAACGGACTAAATAGTTCTGCAGGACTCCAGTCACCCGGTAATGTTCCTATACCTCTGACGTGCTGCTTCTCTTAATACAAAATATTTTTTGTAATTACAAGTGGAATTTAGTAATAAACATAGCTGATAGTGCAGTATTACTAAACACAAAATTAGCTTGTTCACAAGATTTTTAAAAACACAGTTTTTCTTGTACATACTGCATTTCAGAGACACTCGTAAATACCATCAGTATATTTTGACAACTGCTTTCTGGAAACAAAGATATCAGGCCCCCTTAAAGAAATGTTCTGAATGCTCTAAAACATCCCAAGGTTTAAAACAATTTGCTTGACTTTTAGCAGGAATCAAACATGAACGGGAGGGGGGATGGTGAAACAAACCAAGGAGGGCATGGGGGCAGGCCCACTCAGGTCCAGAGAACTTAAAACCAGAAGTTTTCTCTTTTGTTCTGTTGTGACTATAAAATACACTTTTGATTTTTTTCCCTCCCTGAACATTTTTAAACATAACAAAGAAAAACAATTGTTTCAGTTTTTCACATGAAGGGGAACATTATTATATGACATTCTTTCCTAGAAATCTTTTAAATCTTATTTATTAACAGAATTAATCTGACCATAAGCTGGCTGACACACAAAGTGTTGAAATATGTCATCTTCAAACCGTGTTTTGCAAATGAAATTTTGGTGTTAATTCAGGGGATATAACAGAATCCTAGAATCTGCAATATGAGCCAAACAACAAATGTGGTTCCTCTGGCAAAAAAGCATCATTTTCTCCCTTTTCTGTTGTGGGTTTGTCACTGCATGCTCTCCATCATCCATTTCTTTCCAGAAACTACTTTTTGATGTGGAGTCCCCACTTGGCCATCAATTTCTACACTAAAATGCTCTGAACATGTTCTGCAGTTCCAATCCCAGGAATTGTTTTGCACTTTCAATCCCAGGATCCAAAAGGATTTAATGAAAAAAAAAGAACTAAGGCTAGGATTTCATAAATAACCTGGAGGTATCTCTACACCACAATCAACTTCACGCTGGAGCTGAGTCCAGCCAGGAACCACTGCCAAAAACCAGCAGCAAAGCCAGGTGAATGCTCTGACCCTTTGACTGAGCTGAGCCCCGGGTTGTTGTGGCCAGATTGCTATCGGGATGCAAGAAAGCTCATTTAAATTTAGTCCTAATAAGTTTACACTACACTTCAATGACCAGCAGGGCTCCTGCACAGACATTTCTCAGGAGCTCAGCACCCAGACCCTTACTGGAGGGTGCCTTCTGAAATCCCAGTCTGAAGCATCACAAATGGGTTAACAGACATGGCAATTTAAGCAGCTTTTCCAAGCATCTGCAGGGCATTAATATAATTGTGCTCCCAACTAATCCTAGGGTCTAAACCAATGGTTCCTGATCTTTGAAGTGTAAGCACATTAGAAGGGAGGCATGGCACAGGAGCAGGTGAGCTTTGCTGGATTTGCCCCGTGCCAGCCCAGTGCAGTGTCCTCGCACTCTGCTCCCAAGAACGCAGCTCCTGGGCAGTTCAAAGCGCAGATCCCCGTGTGGCACTGCAGGGAGAGCTGTGCTTTGGGGATCGCTCCCTCTGCCAGCGCTGCCGTAATCCCAACAGCCTCAAACTCAACGGCGGCGAGAAGGAGACCACGGGAGACACTCGGTGTCCAACGCCGTGGCTGACCACCGCGGCTTAGCTCCTTGCTATGAGACACCGCAACACCATGGCATTACCTTGTAAGCCACAAGAAAGGATTACGATGAGCCAAAAATATTACCCTGTTTTTACGACCCCGATGGCACAAACTGTGACTTCCCTCAGGCCAAACAAATCACGGTGCAGCTCTAAATGCCAAGTACTTTGAGCACTTGTCTCAAACTGACCCAAACTGAGGCCCTCTGAAGCCAAAAAGGTTGCTCAGACGGGGTTTTCAGGTTGTCAAAAGAAGCAAAACGTTTCATTTATTCTTTTTTGCTACTGTTTAAGGTAGCATTTAAAAACAAATAATTAAGGTGAAGGAGATAGATACAATTTTGAAATAACTTAGAAACCTTTAACTAGCAAAGAGAGTCAGGAATTTGAATTAACATCAAGATCATGTATTATGGCATCCACATCTGGATATCACTTCACTGACTAAATCCAAAAATTCTCCCAGAGCCAGTTGGTTTCTGTAAAAATGTATTTCTCCCTTTGAAAGGAAATAATAATTGGAAGGTCTTACAGGAAGTCAACCCAATACCATATAAAGGAAATTGCAATCTGTTCCTCAATGTTAGTTTAAATCACTGTTATATTTAACAAATGCCAATTTTTTAACGATAGTTTTTTCAATAGCTTATATTATATTAAGTTCTCTCAAAGGCTTATGCTATATTAAGAATTGCTTTGTCTCTCTCTGTTTCTTTAACCATCCCTAAAGGTCTTCAGCTTATCCTAGGTTAGATGATGTTCCCCATCTCTAGGACGTCTAGGATTCCACTTTCATCAAAAGCAACTTTTTTTGCCCCAGGGTAATAAAAAGCAAAGTATTTCTGCATATGCTCATCTACATATATGTGTGGTTCTTAAAAATCTTAAGTGACTGAATATTAACAACACCTCTTTCTGCTTCCAGAAGCATACACAGCAGTTTACCTTACTAAGAATTTCCTGTTTGGTTATCTGGCTTTCAGCAAATTTCCATTAAATCAGTGGTTTCAAAGGAAGATTTTTTTTTTTTAAAGTACAATATTAATGACACTAAACAAAGTTCAAGAACTCTAAGCATAACAGCTCCTGCAAGTTTTTTCCCAAATTGACCAAATCTTACAAAACATACTCACAGAACCAGCGCTAAAAACTCTGGGACACTGCTCAGAAACTGCAGAATTCCCCTCTCCTTACATTTTGAGGTAATCATGTCAAAATTAGGTTTATGATAACTGAACACAGGTTTACATAGAACCCATCATCATTAGCGATCAAAAACTGTTTAACAACAGCTGAATTATTTCCACTGAATGTAACTTGGTTTAAGTGAATCCATAAATCCATCAGCAGCACTTGCATCAGGTGCTAAGACAAAAGCTGGTAAACGCTCTAATATACATATATTGCAAATATGCAACTCAAGAAGGTACAATGCATGGTGACTGCCAATTGACAGCGTATTTCTGACTGCATGGAAGACTATTCCACTGTCACGGGGTTTCTGTTTTCCAGGTGGCCACTGGAGAAGTGGACAACTACAAATTGTACATTTTCCAAATTGGAAAAAATCCACCTGTACCACAAAATAATGTGATTTAACTATTTGCAGATCCTAGTGATAAGAAAAGCTACCTCTCGTTTGGATAACAGATTATAGCCACCATCTGCATGGTCGTACCTTGGAGAGAAGAGACTGAAAACGGACCAGAAAGAAAATTCTGTTCCCCAACACACACACACAGACATTTCCCTTGAGGAAAAAACCTGCACTATTAAGCAAAAAGAACACTCTGCAGATCGTGAAATAGTAATGTCAACCTAATTTCCTTATGCAAATCATTCGAATATAGAGGACAACATTACTGTACCGTAATTGAACATCAGATAGTTACAACAATTAATAAACGCCCATGGTTTCTTTTCAGCACAAAAAGTTAGAAAAACTGTAGGAACTCATTTTTTCATGAGTTCCTAGATTTAACACCGCAATACTTTGTTTGGTATGAAAAAAAATGGAATTTCCTTCTTCTACACAACTTTTAATGAAGTGTTTTGGTTGTCAGCCCTAGCAGATTACAGAGTTTGAAAAGTCTTCTAGGCTCTTTACTAGTCTGAAAGGAAAATGTTTAAAACATAATTCTACTTTGAACCCAGGTGTCAGAGTCCGAATACTCAGAACCCGCAGCCTCTTAAAGCTTTTGTGAGAAAGGCCAGAGATGCAGGCGCGTGATCGGCTGGAGGTCGAGGCGCCCGAGCCACCAGCTACATCAAAGCCCAGGTCCAGTGAGTGGAATTAGCATGCGCTGTGTGATACCTGCACCCGTCGGCCCACTGCAGAACTTTTAATTATGCTCAAACAGCCAGTAGCATCAGTGACTAAAATCCCCAGATTACCTTGATTGCTCTGTCATTATCTGTAATCAGCTGCTGCTTCTTATCTTCAAACTTTTGTACAACTTCCTGGAGCCGCTGCTGCTGCCGGCTGTTCTCCTCCGCCAGAGAGGAAACGGTTGTCTTCAGTTCAGCTATGATCTAAAATGAAAACAGCACACTAAAGCTCTCTTCAGTAAAAGGCATGTATTTTGCATGTTTTTATGCTCACTACAAGCATGGCATTGGCAAACTCTGCTGTGCAAGCTAAATATTTTAAATTAACATATTACACACCAGCAAGCATGAAATTCCACGCAGAGAAAAAGGAATACAGTAAAGCAGCATATGACAAAAATTGCTGAACACAAAATATTTGGAAGGGTTTTCCACTATGACATTCCAAAATATTTACTCATGAGAACAAAGCACATCTGTGATCTTCAAACTAAAGCAAGTTCCCAGTCCTCCACGGCCCTGAAACCAGTCCTGCCCATTTACAGAGCCACGGCGTGCTCGTTCTCTACAGGGACACTTCATAGCTTGATACTGCAGAGAAGAAAAACACCTGAATTCACATGCTGGGCTGAAATTTAAACTTGACAGTGAGATTTCTGAGCTGCTGAAAGGAACATGTTCTGCTGAGAAACACAGTGGGGACCCGATTCAATGTCCAGGACCCTTAAACTAGACCTTTTACGTGATTCTCTCACGATTTGTTGAAATTTGTTTCACCTTTTTTATCACTGTGGAAAGTCATAACTAAAGTCGATTCTTCAGGCTTATTTACAGAATTTTATGCTGACATGTAAGTCATCACCCAGCCAAGCACTTAAACACCTGGGAGTGCCACTGACTTCAATGTATATATTCAAGCTTGAGGTTGAGCTGCTGCAGCAGCGCAATGCAGTCTCACTCCAAAGACCTCTCAGCACACAGGCAGCTCAGGGAGAGGGTACCAGAGTGCCCAGACCTGTGTGTCTGCAAGGTCTCCTCACTGAAACATTTAACTGTACCACAGTTATTTAGGAAAAAACGGTGTGGTTTTTTTGGTTGGTTTTTTGTTTCCCCTAAACTATTAACGTGATAGAACTAACATAGTAAGAGATGTTCTACAAATGAAGGTACTGGAATCACTGGCTAAGGGGAAAAGGATTGATTAAAACTCTACTGTAAATTTATTTATCTGCTTTACCAGCTGAAAAACCCAGAATATAACAGAGATTATGAGTAAAACCTACATGGATATTTCTGTATTTATTTTCCAAACCCAAACACATACTAAAAAAGATAATATACTGATAAAAAGGAAGGCTATTTGTTCTTAATGAGATCAATGGGCCAAAGTTTAGAGATTCTCTGGATAGGCGTAACTCTTTGTCAGAATTAAGCTGTATCACTGCTTTTGCAATTTAGATCATCATTTACATGAGAAACAATTTTCCCGACTGTGGCTTTGCTTGGTGTGTAACATGCAGAGAGAAAGTGGGAGAAAGCGATGGCTCATATAAATTATTAAACTAACAACTTGAGGCCATACAAACCTCTACCACTTTGTGTATGTTCCATTTTGTCACTTTTTAAAAAGAAAATAAAATAACAAACCCTTTAATATAACCCAAAAAGTTATAATTCAAGCTTTTACTGGGTTAAGACCCTGGACTAACATAGGAGTTCTGAAATGCATGCAAGGAAATTTCAGCACGAATTGATGGAGAAAGATCTACTTTGTGCAGTACTTTGCAGAGAAAAAAAAATATAAATCTGTTTACTTTGTATAAACTTCAGAGAAAATTTCTTGAAATATCTTCTCTGTGTGGGTGTTAAAAGTGAATGTTCCAAGAGGCCACAGAGAGTAAGATTAGACAGACGTTGTCAGCAACATGACCACAAGAAAAGTTGCAATTGACCTATTATTAATACTGAGCTACAGAAAAAACTATGTTCAAGTAACTTCAGGGATTTGATTCAAACCCACAAAAATAAAGAAATTCAGACATCAGGGTGAAGCTCCTTTACTGAGCCAAATTGCTCTGACACATGATGTATGTGTTGTGTCTGCCACGGGAGGCACGGAGGAAAGCCAGTTCTGGTCACTGGGTCCACCTCTCTCCAATAAAGAGAACACTCTATTAGCTACAGCGATGCCTAGATTAAAAAAACCTCATCTCAAAATTTTTCCATTTTGAAGCTATTCTACAGGCCAATAAATTCCAGTCTGACAAAGTTTTTTATGTCATTTAGGTTAAATAGTTGCCACCTTGCACTACACTACCTAGGTGTTCCCACTGTAACAACTACAGCAATCTTCCTCACCCCTTGCTTAAAAATTCAGAAATTCTTAAATGATTCCATCTGTCTTTAACAAAGGGACCAAGACCCATTTCTGTACTGACAGTAGATTCTGTCTGGTGTGGAGAGCCTGATCTTTGATCACACCCACGACGCTGGACAATAGCGTAACGGCGACAATGCCAAAAGGTAAAGTCGAGTTAGCAATGAAAAGGGTCTCTTCCTTACGGCCTGGCACGCATTAATGTTTCTTTTTTGAGCTTTATCAGTTTTCTGCTATTCAGGTTCACATGGCAAGATAAAAAAATAGGGGGTTTTGTTGTTGTTGTTTCTTTCTTTCCTTATAAATAAAGCTCCCAACAAATGACTACAAAGGCCCGCAGGAGAGCATTCTCTCTGATTTCTCATGGAATCGTGGAATTGGTGAGGGTGGAAGGGACCAGCTCAGAGCCCGGTAACCCAGGACCACGTCCAGTTGGGCTTTGAGTATCTCCACGGATGGAGACCCCACAACCTCTCTGTAGGCAAAGAAACATGCAGAAAATACACGTTAGGTTTTAGAAATACAACATAAAAGTAAATTTAACAATGATTCTGATGAATGCTGTCTCAAAAAATGCAGTGTGAAAAAATTTGATATTCCAATAAATTTCACTGAAACAGCTAAAGCCACAATTTTGGATAAGTTTTACAGGGAATGAGACTCAAAAGTAGCTGAAATCAGGACTTCTAGAATATTTTGAAGTGCTTGTTAAACAGTAAAGTTTGAAGTTTCTTGTCATTCTCTCACTGATCACCTCTGCCTAGTCTGAGGCTTCTAAAACCATTCTTTGGAGTGTTTTTATTGATTTTAAAAGAGTATTATTAGACTATTGCTCCTATTGCTGAGAGCAGGCATTCTGCTGGGGTTGGGAGGAATGAGAGGAACGACACCTCCACATAAAGCCTTGTGGCAATTTTCTTATTAAAAGCTTAACTTCTGGTTGCACCTCTGTCATTTTTCCCACTTCAGTACTGCCCGTCAATCAAACTCAAAGCTGAAATATTTAAAAATCATCCTGTCTTATAATTTTTAAGCATATATGTAAATTCAACCCACATTTTCATCTTCCGTGGTTGGAAGACTACACTGGAGAACAAAAACTCAAGTCAAAATGGGTTGGTTTCAGGACACCAACATTCTTCAAAGTGTGATTTTGGGCAGAAGAACTGAAATGGCTGGAGCACCCACAAATGTCCAGATGGCACGGCTGGGACCACCGTCCTGCCATTGCCTCTGCCGGCAAACACCTCTGTGTGACACAACATGCAAGTCCTGGTTGGTGACTTCATGAGACGTGGTCACTGATGGGACACCTCACCTTTGCTTCGCACCAACTGACAGAGGACTCAGTCCTCTTGGGTCTTCAGGAGATGAAAAAGATGAAATTTAGAACTCAAAAAACCCTCACCCGTTTCCTCTAGCCAGCTCTGTGTTATCTGAAAGGTTAAAATCTGCAAGTAAGACACTGGATGTTTGATTTGGGAAACGGTTATGGCTCCTCTTGATCGTCAAGACCCACGCTTAAGAGCAGAAGTAATTACACTTTTCACCAAGTTTCCAAATCAGGTGGATTCACGCGAGGTTCCTGCCGTCTCGCTGCCTACCTGCGAGGATTTAGCCAGCTTCTGACCGTACTCCTTCTCCGCCTGCTTCAGCCGGCTGTTTGCCTGAAACACACACAAAAGGCAACCAGATCAGCTCAGACGAAGAACGTGTACAGACACTTTGCCACCGACCCCTCCGCTTGGCACCTCATCCACACGCCTATCGCTGAGCGGCCGGGACCCGCGCCAGCTCCAACGCCCTTTCGTGGCAGCCAAAAAACCGCGAGGGCTTGCCTTTGATCTCGGGCCAGCTATTCATCACTTAAAAGAGGGGAGAAATCGTACCTCTGCTGCCAATTATTAGAAAAACATAAAGACTTCTGTGGATTAAAAAAAAAAAAAAAAAAAGAGAGAGAGAGTGAGCGTGTGTGCGGCGGGGGGGGAGGCAACACACACTCAGGAGTTTATCAGGGTGGCTTCGCTCCTGAACGGAGGGAAAAAAGGTGCCAGGCAGCGGCTGCCAGGGAGCAGCGCGACACGGGGGACACGACGTCGGGTCTCAGCTTGGTGTCTGCAACTCCTTTTGTCCCATCACACGTCCCTTCCTACTTAAAGGGGGCGATTTCACTGGAAATCAACCCCAACGTACAGCAGAACCGACCGGGAGCTCCTGGACACACAGCTCCTTCCTTCTTCCATTTTTTTTACAATTTAGAGGGAAAGAAGAAAACAAACTGAAAAAAACGCTGCCTTGTTGCGGTGGAATCCAACAAGCAAATATTTGTATAATTCTGGGGAAAAGCAGGTTTTTTTCCTCAAATAATTTAATTTCAGATACCATTCAATTGTAACAACAATTCAAAAACAATTTCAATTTAATTTCAGGATGCAATTCTGACGTGTATTTTCCTTGCAAAGCGTCACGTTATTATATTGACAGAAAGCCCTCAAATGCTGTCCTCAAATGAACTGCTAAAGCGCTCTCCTCTTCTTGGCTCTAACATTTGAGGACAGGTGTCTAAGAAAAATATTTTCTTAGGGGGGGGACAGAATCTTACGAGGCTGAGTTCTGAAGCAAATTTAAGCTGATTAAGTTTTCAAAATCTATCTGACCTCGTGTTCAAATCTTTGATCTGTCGGCCCATGTTTTACGGCAGCGCATCCATCCAGCACGCGAATGTCGGCTCCTCCCGCTGCCGGCTCCGGGGGCCACGGACACCCCCGGACCCCCCTCGGCTCCAGCCCCGGGACTGGGGACACCAGTTCTGACCACACTGGAGGCTTCACCCAGGCAAAGAGTCTGAGTGGTTTTACTGGACTATAAACTGAGAGGCTGAAAGCAGCAGACAGTGTTTGCCAATCCCCGCCAAGCGCGATGGGGCTGGGATCACGGCGCAGCGCAATCTAAGTCTGTTACAGACAGTGAAACACAGTCTTCCAGTTTACATGATTCTGCAATTTAAGATCTTGAGTCCCTTCAAATTCCAAGATAATGAAACTATGGAGGTCTCTATATTTCAAGTCTTTGTTGGTACTGAGAAATCTACTAAAACGTTAATCAAAACCAATTCTCAAAAATGATGAATGCATTTGATCCCATGCTTTCATTGGTTGGTTGTTATAAATAGGGATAATGGCACTACATATCGGTTTAAAACAGCATATACAAGAATTCTGGAGCACCAGACAAATTCAGTTCTACTTCTACATTTATGAAGAACGCAGGCTGCGTTCCCCTCCCTGCTCGGGCTGACCCACGGTAACGCTTTTCCACCCCACTGACCTCCAGTTTCAGGTTATATTTTACCACCACTACATACCATAAAGCAACTGGAACTTTAGGGAAAAAAAAGTAAAAAATAAATGGCAGCGATAGTATAAATTGCTGTTACTCCCAGAAAGGGCGAGATCCCCGTCAGCAGGGCTCGGCAGAAGATCACACTACTGCTGCTCTCGCCTGACTCGCCTGGGGTAAAAGTCTTCATCTCTTATAGAAGCAGCTTTATAACCCCCTGAACCTATAGAAGAAATCCCAATAAATAATAAAATACCCCACTCATGACTTTCATAAACAAATTAAAACTTGTTTGTTCGCACTGAGTAGAGCCAGGATGGCCTCCAATAGCCACCATGGGTGATCCAAAAGGAAGATATGCTGAATTTCAGTATTTTAGTCCTAACTGAAGGCAAGGAAAGTGATCCCACCAGTTTATTTAAAGGCAATTGCAACATTTTAAAATGGCATTAACAAATTCCAATTAGCTAAATATTTATAAGTTGTCTCCCAGTCATCAACAAACCACAGATTCTTGCATCTACTTGCAGTTCCAAACATCCTCATTTGAGGGGTCTGAGCCTCAGAAGCATCGAGCTCCCAAAGCTTCCGCTGGAGGTAGCAAACCCACGTTTTACAGGCACTGGCTGTTTAAAACTGGCTACCTCGGCCCTGTGGCACCGAAAGTGATGGACACGAGCTGACTTCAGCCTTTCTCCCGAGATCTGCGGCTCCGCTGGGGAGCGGGACCGGGAGCAGCAGCCGAGCTCCGCAGGAGGCAGCTCCTGCCGCTTGTGGGCTGAGCAGGTCTGAACCACCGGGATGCACAGGGACACTCTATTCCACCTTCTTTTACAGCAGAAATATAAAACTTTTCCCTTTTTAAAACCTGTGACTAAACTAATTTAATACCTCTTGACTATAGGCTGCCACTCCGCAGCCGAGGGAGGCATAAACCTGCTCCCCTGGGGCACACAGCACTGCCACACACAAAAAAGCACCTTTTAACTTATTTCTTTTTTTTTTTTAAAGAAGCGACTTCCAGCAAAGTAAATAGGCATAGCTGTTACCGTGAACATGGCGGAGGATTTATGTTACATTTATTTTGACAAACGAGGAGGTCACACATGGCACGGCGTGCACAGGCAGCACTTTCCTGGGCTCCTCCTTTCCTAAGGGGCTGCAGGGCTCCCGCAGCGTTCCCAGCGCGCTGCTTCTGTCTTGTTTTAAGGGCATTCCCCTGCTTTCAGGTTACGTGCTATTTCAGAAACATAATGAATACGAATCCAACTGGAAGGTGAACATTTGGAGGGTCAGCTAGTACTCATTAAAGTCTAACTCTTTTTATAGCAATGGGCAGCACTGCAAATACAGTTAATGGTCTTCAACTAGTTTTCTGTGTGCCAGAGGGAGCTGCTGAAATTCACGCTTGGCAAAAATTTGTCAGAAATATCAATTGTAATATCCATTTTTGTAATAAATAGGTTTAAATTGGATAAACCATAGAGGAATCCCACTGATTCAGAAATTAACTTCTGTTTAGTTTCACACAGTTAATACATATTTTAGCTAAAATTATCTGATTATGACAATTTTACATGCAGTTATTTTATACTACAGAGTGAGGACTTTTGCTTTATAAAGATTATGTCCTTGTTACAGTTAATTGGTTTTAAAAACCAACTATAATTCTATAACCAAGTATAATTCTATATTAAAGCATCATATTGTGGTTGCTGAGCAATTGACGTAGAAATCAGAAACGGTACTGGCCGTGCAGATGTGGCATCTGAACTCAGGGACGCTGTTCTAACACGGGCTGCTTTGCATTTTTCCTTTCATGAAACACAACAGCATTACTGAGAATAAAAGAGCAAAGGATCTAGGATGGGAGCACACCGCAAAGGCATACCACGTCCTACCCTAATTACAAAGTTTGTATATGTTATTTTTAAGGTATAAGATGAGTGAGAGGGGACTTGTAGTTCTAGTTCCACTCGATGGAAGGCACGCACCAAGCCGCCCCGAGGGCTGCTCACCCGTTCGGCCACGGCCAGAGGGACCCGCACCACGGGGCTGACGGGCACATGGACAACTTCATCCTCCACCAACATTCCTCAAGGCGTTTAGGACATCTTGAACCGTCATCAAAAACGTGGCTGGTAAGAATTCTTTGGAATGGTTCAAACCTGTGCACAGGGACGCGGGTTAGAGGTGGACTCAGTAGTGTTCAGTTTACAGTTGGACTCAATGATCTTAAAGGTCTTTTCCAATCTAAATGATTCTATAATACTATGCCTTCCAGCTTTGCAGTGGTGATTTTTGGATAGAAAGTTAGATTTCAACTATGCTACAAAATTAATAGGAAAACTAACTTCTACAACCCAAAGATGGATAGATCTCTAAGAGTGAAAGGTGCACAGTGAAATCCTGTTCACCTATATATACATATGATTATGACTGATTTCAATCTCCCCAAAACATAAACAAACAACAATGCCCCCACAAGTATAACTCTCGTAAACGGGAAGGTTTCATACACACACATATTAACTAACAGAAAAGCAGCTTTAGGAAATCTGTTTAGGGCACTAGCAATGAAATAGCCATTTTTCAAAATGCCTGCAACTAGCTACATGATGGCCGCACGTAAGCTGATCCTCCATAATTAGTTAGATAAAAGTGTAAGCAAAATAAAAAAAAAAAAAAAAAGAAGGAGGAAAAAAATCAAAGGGTGGGGGAAGGAGAAGAAAGAAAACTTGCTCCAGGGAAGAAGCAACTGTTCTCTGATGTGCAGCAAAGAATTTAACATCAAAGAACTAATGTAAATGGGGCCCATTTACCTTAAAAAACAACACACCACTCCACATTCTGGAATATTTCTGTTTAAGTTTGACAGCATTATGCTTTGTACCAAAATTCAAGATTGTGTAATTTGACAGACGTCAAAAGAAAATGACCTTCAGAATGGCTGTAGCAATTTCTGTTATTAAGTATGTTAAAACACTCTGTACAATATCTGTTTAGACTTCAGAGATTAGCAGATCACCTTTTAAGTTCATCTGATTGTACATAAAAATTTCATTTTGACCTCAAAGCCTGAAACACATACTTTCCTTATGTGCCTCTCACACCGACAGTGGGGGATGTTCTGTGCCAATATTCTTGGTGTTTCTACTGGTCTCCCCACCAATCAGATAACAAACCGAAAGCCAAATCTCCGTGTAACAGTGAAAAGAGCATACGAGTTCAAATGTGTAATTTGAGCCACCCAAAAGACCATTAAAAATAGTACAATATCTGAAATGGTGTTAACAGAATAATTAGTCAAGAACCAAATGACTTCAAGGGTTTTGGAAATGAATGATAGAAATCCCAACATGTCATACCCACAAATCCTATTAATATTGTATTTTACATTCCACTTTTCTAGGTCTATAAATCTTGCTCATTTTTTTTTGTTCTTCTTTAAACATACATCTTTAGGAAAAAACACCCCTCTTATTCATGTGCTAAGTACTTTTCATTGGGAAAAAAACAAGAATGAATAGAAATGGATTTGACACTCTACCTGTATGGAGAATTGCCTTTCCGCGGTGTATTGCGATTCAGTGCTCAATGGGGGCCTATGAAAAACCGCTTCTGCAATTTGTGCCTTAGGAAACCCTGATTTCCAGCCCTTTCGTTTAAACTAACAGTGTATTTCTAATCATTCTGAAATTATGTAGAGAAATTAAATACAGACATTTAACTATTCCAAAAATGCTTCTAAGACTCCAACTGCAGGGTCCCTGCTGCCAAAGCCATTCCATCCTCATGCTGGTACACAATCACTAGCTTCATCTGAACAATTTACTAAGCATCTCATTATTTCCCAGCTTCACTAATACTGATTCCTATCCAACGCTGCAGTCAGCCACGCTCCTTATTTAAAACCAACTGCTTGGCTTGGCCTAACAGACAAGCCTTGTGTACAATGCAAGGTTTTAAAATCAGATTAAAAGTCAATGTTTGCCTCATGAAATTGTTCAATACCTTAAATATACTTTAGACAAGACAGTACTGATGCACATATCAGGCGTTTAGAGGACAGACAGAGAATGACAGTTTAATCTGAAGATGCACTGTGACATTGTGCCAAAGCAGCTGGGAGGCGGGTGGCTTTTACCTGATGGCACCATCCCCTCTTCAGCTCAACGTTCAAATAAGAGGAACTGAGTTAGTGAAGATGCTGAGACCACAACACTCTCCACATCAGGGTACTGAAGCCTAGTTTTGCCCCAGCTACTTATCTAAATCTGGTACAGCAGAAATACATTCCTCGATCACAATTAATATTTCCTGGTTTTCTTCTGCTCTGTCCAACTAAATTTAGACGATTATTTAAAGTGGCTTATATCAAAAGTGGACATTATATCAAAAGTGGTGGCATTTTCTTTTTCAGAGCCTTAACAAATAAAACACACATCCAACGGGAATTACTCCAGCTTTTACAAGCTGCCTTTATTCATCAGAAGTGCTGGGCACCTCTGGTGCTCGTGTGCGCTCTGTCTCCCTCTCCCCCTCTAAGGGAAGAAGTTTGCAGAACACTTGTAGCGCCCAGGCCCGGCTGGTTTGGGTACCCCAAGAGCTGACACCCCCTAAAACCACGGGGCACAGGCTGCTGGACATCTCTGGAGATGCAAGTCAAAGCTAATGCTTCCTCCACAAACAGAAGGCAACGGTACCAAGATGTGACACTGATCGGGGTTTGCCTCAGTCAAAGGCTACTTAATATGAGCTTCACAATACACAGCTCTTTCAGAAATGCTGAGACCCAGGCACTTTACCATTACTTATCAACTGCGTTTACATGCCTTGACTTTTCCCAAGGAGAGGCCATAAGGCTCCTGAAAGGATTATAAAGGGATAAGAATGTGATTTTTATTTTTCAGATTATCCATTGCTGTGTTAAGTTGAATTTTGGGGCAATAACAAGTGTTAGAAGGATAATGACTAGCAAAAAATCCTACGTATGTAGGATTTTGAGAAAGAATCCTTTTTTTATGAAATAGAAGGAACACTGGAAACAAAGGGACAGACTCGATATCACTAAGTTAACTGGGTATTGCTAAGTTACATCATTAGTTGAGAGCCCAACAAAAGTTAAGCTTCTACAGTTGGAAAGACAAACACTGAAAACATGACAAAATCCCCTAACAAATCTCTGATCTGAAGCAATCAGTGTTCCTTAGCAAGATTATGCTGGATTACTTTTTGTAGTTTTAAATACAACAAAGCTTCCCCAAAAGAACAACAATTTCAGGGAGCCAGGAAGCATTACTGCACCGATGAGTAACTATGTGCAAGTCCAGCAACGTCCCAATTAAAAAGAGAATGGAATATATTGCTCAATCATGAAAGCAATTAAAAACATAAATAAGACATTGCGAGAGTCTTAACATTCCCAATGTTTAATTATTTATCCATTCTCCATCCTGCAGCTGTAGGTCAGAATTAACTCCTCTGAACTAAATACAGGAGAACTCTTTTGGGGATTTGTACCTTATTCATTTTCAAGCAAGCACCCAAATTCATTTCAAATTCACACAAGAACTGCAACAGTTTCACCTAAATCAGATTTTCTACAAGTTAAACACCCCTCCTACACTCAGATGTGATTGTGAAACTACTTTGATCTCTGTTCCCAAATTTATTGCTCTGTGTAATCCATGACAAAATATAATGTGATTTACTGTATCTCTATATGACAGCCCAGCAGCTGACAGAACTTAATAATTTAGCATAAGAAAAAAACCTTCTGGCACCAAAATATACAAATCATAATTGAGGCACTTTAGTATCACATTACAATGAAGCATACGCAGACTGATCAGAAGAACTTCAAAACAATTAGAATTCTTTCTCACCCATCTAATGAAGGTGGGTTTTACTCCATGACATGTTCTGCAGCTGTAAGCAAGTTGTTTTGCAACACTTTTGTTTCTTCACATTAAAGACTCTGAAAGACTAATAACATCGTTTTACCCCTTCCCTATTTCCCAAACACTCCTTCCCCTCCAAAAAAGAAAAAAAAAAAAAAAAGCCACCTGCAGCTTTTCTCTATTATAAAGATGTGAAGAAAGAGCAAATTAGCGTAAACAGCGTCTTCAGATTGTGCCAGAATTTAAATGTGCAATAAAGATGTTTTATATTAGTTCGGTCTATTTTGTTTCCTAAAATAAAGCTACAGTGAAAAACTGAAATATCCAAATACTGACCTAAGCAGGGCTGCGATGGACCTTGGGATGTTCCATGGGGCAGCTTTTGTTTCGGCTTGTGCCGACTTTCAGGTCTGGGGCACCCGAGAAAGTCTGTGTAAAGGATGCATTGCCCTAGAAACTTTCCAAAAAAAGTAAGAACATGGAGCGCGTGGCATGGGATGCAGGAGAAATTTCCATTTAGTATTTATTTATTTCAGGTAACAAACAGCAGTTGCCCCTGTTTGCATAAAAACCCCGTGGAGAAGCCCCAGTGAAAGGTGCGGTGATGGCTGGGGGCACCGGGAGGCAGTAAGAGGGCACCAGGGGTAGGGTCTGCCCCCTCGCCCCCCGCTGGGAGCCCGGACCAGAGGGCATTCAGTCACTAATTCTGAAAGAATTTAAGAATGAATTGGCCGAGTTGTTGAAAAAAGCCCCCAAAGTAATCTCTCATTACAACCAGCCATCGTACTGCAGAACAGCCAATGTTCTTCCTAATGTCACAACCTACCCTGGGATGTAAAGACAACTAAAACTGGTAAATTAGAGAAAACTGTACCTACACACAATCAGCCTTCTCCAACACACGTAGTATTGTGAAAAAAAGGGAGAGAATGAAGTAATGATCAATTGGCCTTCAAAAAAATATTTAATGAAGTTAAAATAATAAGCAATTGTGTATTACAAGATAACGTTGGTGTGCTACAGGTTGTTTGGACAGTAAAGAATTGCTCAGGACATCATTGAAAAAAATAATTAGAATAGTCATTCTGCCACTGAAAAAGTCTCCTGCACTTCGTAACCAGGAAAGTTAAGACTGAAACATCAGTTGTGCTAAAAACACCAGGTCTGTCCCTCCAGAGTCAGGCTCATGGGCCACGGAGCCCAGCGTCCCCCCAGAAGTGGGGGAGATGCTGCTCGCATCCCCTTCTGTGGTCCCGGCCCCTCGAACCCCCCACACCCACAGCTGCTGGGTCAGGGCAGTTAGAAGTTAAATCCCTGCTCATTGCCATTAACAACGGGTCACAAACATGCAGCTCATAAAACTGTTTAATCCTTTTTTGAACCTACTGGTAGTATCTGCCTTCATAACCCCCGTGGAAATCACCTCCAGAAGCTCACTACCTGTTCTTTAGAGAAGCACCTTCTGTCACTGGTTTTAAATCAATCTCTTACTTGTTTCCAGCAACTCCGTCCTAGCTCTTGGGCCGCAAACAACTCAGCATTCAGCTTATCCACCACCTGCATGGTTTTGTGAGTCTTGATATTACGAATACACGCCAAAGGCTACAAACTGGAAGCCACAGACTGGAGAAAAAGCAGGGAATGCCCTTGGTGCGGCAGAACGAGAAATGGGTTTTGGACACAGACTTGAAAAAGAAATAGTAGACAGACAATAAAACCAACACCCACCTATGAATACGTCTTGCACAGATACCTTAGATTATTGCCAGTTGGTTAAAAAAAGAACCAAAATCAAAACCAAAAAATTCAAGCAAACTTCTCAAACAGCTAGTCAGCTATAATCAATACAACAGGGAGCAAATAGAAGTGTGCCGAAAGACAGGCCATATGATAGAGCTCTAATTTTAATTATCTCAGTCCTTGCCCTGTGGAAAGCTATCTTCTTAATTCCATATTTTGTAATGATTTATCATTTAGCTTAATTATGCTGCTTCTTGCATGGTTCTCATTTCTTAACAGTCTTACATCGGTCATTTTAATTTTTAACCCTATGGTGTTACTTGTGAATGCAAATAAGGCGGTGTGTGATCTCCTCCCCAAACATTAATGAAGATGTTGAAGAGTAACCTTAATGCTCACAGGTGTATAATTTTTTCCACAGTGACAGTTACACCAACTACTCTTGGTTGCCTCTCGAACTGGAGTTATAAACACAATTGAAGGGCAGAAATCTTGCCTGTTGTTTTCTGGTTTGTTTTTTTCTGAGTTGGTTTGGGTTTTTTGTTGATGTTTTTTTAAGGAAGCAGAAGCAAAGTAATGCTCTGTGAATAACTGAGACTGTTGCTTTGAAATATCTCCAGGAGGGAGAGAGCCATAAATTCTGTTTAGTCTCATTTGAGTGAAATATCCCTGAGATTATTCTACCATATTTTTCTTCACGTTTGGCTCTGTTGATTGAAGACTCCTCCAAATGGCTCCCCTAAGGGATGATGCAATTCCTGCGACCATGTTCCTGGTCCATTATCATCTTTCTTGCCTTTTCTTTGGAGGAGTAAGAAGGAACAGTACTAAAGGGGACACACTATAGAGGAAATTGGTTTTCTCCCCTCATCTGTGAGCACAGTTTTACTGCAAGAGTTGCTGTAAAGGTACTATAAAGACAGATTAAATAATCTGCACTTTTTGTGCTAATATACACGAACTTTGCTATACAAATCTTTTCTCTTTTTGAAATAAAATTATTTTTTCTTGATCTTCCAGGCTTTTAGCAGAATTTCTGCAATAAAGTCAAAGCAGTATGGTCATTTTTAATAATATTAGTTGGTGAATCACTAACACCATGTCAGAAATGTTCAAGAACCAAGTGTGAGTAAATGTACACAGACCCAACAGCACCAAACCAACAAAAATGTTACTCCTCTGGAAAAGAGATATAATATCATAGACAATAGCTCTCAGATAGAAATGAAAAAAAAATTATGAGGCTCAGGGAATATCCAACTCTTCTTGGTAAGAATTAGAAGCTCTTCAGATCATTCATAGCTAAGGCCTAAACAAAAGAATCTATGTAAGATTCAAACAAACATTTAAAATTTTAGTCTAAAAAAATGGCACATATACAACAACTGGTGGGGATCCTGAATGCATTCAAAAAGGAGAAAAACATACATCTACATTATAATTAGATACCAATTTAATGATATCATTATACTCGGGAAGAATACATGTCCACATTTTATGGTTGACCTATTTGCCCCCATGTAAATAACCAGGGTATCGCTGCCACAAGTGCGAAAAAAGTTCATCTGGATGCTCACATAAATTAAGCTTTCCACACAACGGCTATTAGTGCCCAAGTTAATGAAGTGAAAGGTGTCACTCAGATCAAAGACTCCATTGTGCTACGAAGCCTAAGCAGGAATCTACAGAATTGCTGCAGAGATGATCCAGTTCCCAGAAGGTCTTAGACACAAAGATGGAACCATTTCTGGTAGTTAATGAAACATGGAGTTGGCAGAGAAGAACAACGGCGAGAGAGACAGCACTCTGCAGCAGGAGCTCACAGGAAACGTGCCATGTCTATGCTTTATGAGCAGAAGTAACTCAGCTGTGATGGGAAACTCAGCACTTGTAATCAAATATCTCTTGGAGTATCTCTCTAGCCTCTGAAGATGACATATTGTTTCTCTTAATCTTCTATTTCTTTGCCAGGGCTGAACAGCATGACATCACCTGTGTGAGTCCTGATCATAGAGCCAGAACAGATATTGTGAATTAAAGATATTCCAACATATCCAGTATGAAAATATGCCCAATGAGTACGTCCAACTGGACGGCATCCTAGGGCTGTCCTTGCTGGATCATTAATCCAGTATCACAAAGCTTGATGCCAGAGGAAGGTCTGAAACGCTCCGTAGGGCACGAGACCAGGACCTCCGTCACAAACAGAGTGCAAGTAGAAGTTGTTAAAAAATGAAGCATCCAATCATAGGTCACTGTCTGCAGATTCTTGAAAAAGACCCCATTAAAAAAACATGATATTTCAACATAATTGTTGTATAGAATAGTTATTCTTAATTAGGGAAGTAGTCACTTACACAGTGACCTTAACTTTGAATTTCCTGGGCACTTCAGTTTCACGTGGACTTCCCACCAGACATAGATGGAGTGACTGTAACAGGTATAGACTAGAAAACATTACAAACATCAAATCTTATTTAAAATAACAGAATCTCAGAGTATAACTAACTACTACATCATTAAACCCTACAAGTACAATTTGCATGGCTCTGGCCAGATTTCATGCCATCCTGGGGTCCCATCTCTCCAGAGGGAACCATTGCACATCTGTACTGAAATCAGAGGAATTGCAGCCCAGAGACTTGACTCTCCTGCTTTGTTTTTTTTTGACTACAGCTTCATCCTGTAATCAAATATCATGTGCATTCAGCATAGTCAATACACAAAAATGTAAATTACTTCTCCACAAGAAAAGCAGCACTGAAAAAGAATTAGATGTTCCTGGAACCTGCATAAAGATTTAACAGGATGAGTCAAAATATCTATTTAAATATAGAAAAGAAGTCAATAAAAAGCTAAATGTTGAAAATTGTTTAGAGAGGAAAGAACCCCAGCCTTTTTCTCCCACTGCAGGAGTGGGAGAGCTTCTTTATGACATATTTTCAGTTCCAAGGTTGCTTCCTTTGAGCACAGCGAGCATGGCTGTGAGCTCCTGGGGTCACGCTTGCCGAATGCTCATTTTCTCTGCCAAGAAAATACCACAGCCGAATGCTGCTGCGTTAGCCAAGCTTCACATCTGCACGCACTTAGAAATGCGGTTTCTCTCTTGCTTTTAGCGATTTCTGGCAAACCTGGAAGCACTCAGGTCTGTGCAGCCCCTTACACCTGGGTGAGGAGTGTTTGTGCCCCAAGTGCTGCTGATGCAACCTCTAACACACCTGTCTCCCTGCCGGGATTAGTCATTACTGGAGCCTAACTGCAGCATTACCTATCTCTAGTATGTTTAGTTCTTAAACAGTTTGTGTTTTGTTTCATCATAATGAGGTATGACTTCAAATAACAAAAAAAAATTACCATCACATCAGAAAATGCTATAATCACTTGCTAAAATGAAATGCAAGCAAATTAAATCTATACTTTAAAAGTAAATCAAAATCACTCTGATTGAATACAAGTGTTCCTCTGAAACCATACTGAAGTTTCCTTAACTAAAAGACAAGACATAATTTGGAGATATTCTCAAGTCATTTTTATGCTAGAGACAGATAACAGATATCACGAAAGTCCTGAAGTCCTAAGGACACGATAGGTACCGTTTCAAATTCTCCATGCTGACAACTTTGATTTTGGTCTGATTTATGTCCACCAAGGCTTATCTGACCTTAAGGACATTAAAATTTGTTAACCTTACCTGATAAGGTGATTCTGTGTTCCACTATAACTACCTTATTATGTCTTAGCAGGCGAGCAGTGAGGTGACTGCGTGTGATGGGGCTGGGACACCCGATCGAGCCGGGCCGAAGACAACCGGACGCACTGTCCCAGCAGCGCCCAAGCTGTCCCTGTGCCACCCCAGCCCCATCTGTACCCACCAGGCTGGTGACAAGGACCTTGCTGACAGAAACCTTCCGGCTGCTGTTCGGGTAGAGCCCCCATCAACACCTCCTGCAGCTCGGGGGACACGGAGATGTCTCAGTGGTGCCCAACGTGTCCACACCAGGGTCCAACACCGCTCCTCCGGTGCTATTTAGGTCAGGCACAGCTCGCTCCGGAACAAAGCGTTGCTTCATTGAAAATACACCTGCACCAGGGGAGGTCACTGGAAAATGATGGGCTTTTCCCTTTATTACTATTTCCAAAACAGCAGGTGCCATGTTTATTTTTCCTATGGAGCAGGTTACACTGTGCCATTTGGCCACCTGGTAATTATTTTCCCACTTATCGTTCCCTACTGATTGGGAGACACAGTAACTGTCAACAGATATTTGTTTTTAGAATCACAGGTTCAAAACCGTTACTGTCCCACCCCTAATGAGCAGCCTTCTGGTGCTGCATCCTGTAATCCCCAACACAACGAACCAGCCACAATATTACAATCAACAATCGATTATGTTTAAACTTGAGCTTAAGCAACAGAAAATTAAAAACCTTAGAAAATTAAATTATATGCTTCTAAATATTGACAAGCTGCCTACAAATACCAACCAATATTTAAATATCCAGTGCTCTTGCAGTGAAACCTGTTCCTCTATCTCTGCCCCAACCTCCCACCCCACTGCAGTGGGGCTTTGGGGAGGGCAATACCATACGAACCCTGCATCTCCTCCTACTCATTTTACTTCAATTTTTATTTTTACTCAAGTTTTAGCCATTTCTTTTGCCTTTCATCACGTTCATGTGAACACCAGTCCACAATTACACGAAACAATCCACACAGAATCAGTGTTACTCACAAAAGAGGCCACAGAGGAATGTGATCCTTCACTTGGGAACGCACTGACCTTCAGAAAATCCCAATAGTCAGATGTTCCAAGCCCAGACAGTGAAATTCAGCCTCCCCTTGGATTTTTAAGCAATCTTTACAGAATTGGCAGACAAAAAGTAAGTTTAGAGGACAAATTTTTCTCCTATATTGTCCTAAATTTTAAGGTAACAAGACTCGTTAGAAAAATAAATAGACCTTTAAAAGCAAGTTTCAAGACTCAAAGACTCACACTGCAATTAAGATGCTTCCCTCCCCTCACCCCCGCCCCCCTTGGATAAAATCTCCTTCATCAAAGTTCTGTGGACTTTAATAGGATCAAGATTTGAACTAAGGTAGCTGAAACTGTAACTTTTGAGCTTTAAATGGAGTTTGCCCTCTAAGCTACTTTGACTTTTGGACTTTGTGGCCAATTTCCACAGCTCTACACCTGGAAGACCAAAATGAAGCAGAACGGCAAATGGAGATTTGAAGGCAATGCAAGGTATTTTCACGTGTCTGTGAGAGACTTTCCAACAGATACCTTTTTTTCCCCCCTCCTATCTTTTACTCAACATGTGCTCTTCTGATTAGAGGTAAAAATAGGGAAGTAGGTTAAATAAAAAAAAATAAATTCAACAGCAGTTAATACAGATTAAAAATAGCAATTTTTTTTGAAAAATAAAAAAAGTTCAACAAATTAAAAAAAATAGTATTTCTGACAGAAGTGACAATTCAAGACTATTAAAGATATTGTCCTATGAAGGATTATTTGTAACTTTAATTTGAGGATGTAAAGAAGTTAACTTTTCTTTTGCTATACTACACATGTAAAAAAAGATCAAAGAAAGAAAAGAATTGAGATTCAAATTCCATTTTTAAGCAAAAATGACAATGTCTTCCTGAGTTAAAATTAATCCTTTAATGATGAATTTCAAAGGTTTAAATACTTTCTGTGACCTTGGCTTTAAATAATTATGCCAAGCGGAGCTTTCCTTACATTCAGAAAAGATTGTGAATTGTTGATCACAGCCATTTTAATGGCTTCAGGCTGGCTGATTTCCAGCATAATCCCCCGAATGCTGTTTGAAATTACAGACCAAGAACCTGATGCAGGTAAATGAAATGTCACTTTCACAAAGGCTGTTCAAACAGTATCTGCAGATTGTTAATTTGTGCCACTGTACATCACTTTGCAATAAAATGTATGATTTATTACATTAAGGCATATAAAAGATACTTCAACAACTATCTGCTTACATACACACATCTACCATAAATATTAAGTAGGGTTTTTTAGTTTAGCTTTTGAAATAAAACTCCCATCCATGTTTTAGCCCACATCATCTCTAGCGCGATGAAATCCTTGAATTGAAGGCGCCGGTAGGAGGGGATGCTCGGCAAGCGCTGACGAGCACCAGTGACCCCACTGAACGGAAAGGGGAGGGAAGCATTGATGTATCTGAAACATTAATTTCTACTTTCAAGCCTTTCCCAGAGCCCTTGCTCACCCAATGCACACAGGCAAAAGTAGACCAGCCATTGTTAGCAACTAGACCCAATTTCCTTGCAGTTTTAGCCTGAACTTTTTCCTCCTTAAGAACTTTCCCCCTTTTTAAGGGAGAAAAAACCTCAGTTAGACAGAACCGCCCTTTCCACTTTCTCTGTTCCAGCAAAGGAGAAGTGATTAGCCTAGTCCTTGGCGGGCTTTGCCTTTGAAACCATCTGGATTTTTAAAGTCCCTACAGCTCCCGAGCACCACACGGCTGTCCCCGTCCGCGCTCACCACGGCCGGTGGGTGCTGCCCAAACAGCCCCAGCAGCAACCACCCTCCAAAGGGACGTCGTCTTTCCCTACAGCACCACAAAACCTTCCATACTGGCACCGTGATCGCATCATCCCATCTCACATCTACATCATACATCTCTTTTTTCAACTCAAGTGACCCCTACACATTTCTCCTCAGTGAAACTTATCTAACTTGTGGGGCGATTGCTCCCCTTTTGCCGTGCCATTAGCAGCAGCCCTGTGTGAACCTCTTACCTTTTCCAAGGCCTTCTCTGTTTCTGCCGCGTGTAACTTTTTCAGGTCTAACGTCATTTTTTCTGCCTCCACTTTCATCTTGTTCAGCGCTGTCTCGTGGTCTCGAGCCACTCTCTGCTTCTCCTCTTCCCACTGGTGGCTCAGCTCCAGCAGCTGCTGCTTCCGCTGAGCATTCACCTGGATGAGCTCTTCCCTCAGCTTGTGGATTTGGTTCTCCATATCACAGATAACCTGAAATACAGAACAAGTATAAAAAGGAACCCCAAAACCACAAAGAAGCCCTACGTGATTTTCTGAGGCAGGCTGTTAGCCGGGGTAGGGAGGAATTCGGAAGGATTCTTTATCCCCTTCCTCGGCCTCTTTTCCTGCTCTTCACAGAATCACAGAATCTTCTAGGTTGGAAGGGACCTTAAAGTTCATCTTGTCCAACCGTCAACCTAACTGACAAAAACAGACGCCCACACAACAAAC
>JAOXJM010000003.1:36655020-36683607 GCA_026413425.1 Tringa solitaria
GTTGGAACTAGATGATCTTTAAGGTCCCTTCCAACTCTAACCGTTCTATGATTCTGTGATTCATTTATAGAGGTCCATGTTTATATTTATATAAAACCTCCCCCCAAAAAAACAACCTCAAGATTGCAATAAGAGATCAGGAACAATGTGTTACTCCTAACTGGAAGACTCTGGCAGGTTGTGGGGAAGCCCTGAAGGAGAACCCGCTGACGGGAGTCAGAGCACCAAAGGGAACAGTCTCCGCTCTGTCCAACAACGTGGCACAGCTTTCTCAGAGGACAAGATCCGCAGATGTTTGAAATCCACTGCTTTAACTTTTCTGGAAAGCATCACTGGTTTGAAGGACACAATCTGATTATGTAAGAGATCATGACTATGTACCACGTTTCTACTAACATGAAGCCCAAAGATCAGGGAACTATTGGAGGCACTATTTCTTGACTATCAGGAGGTGGTATTTTTGACAAATGGCATCTGATGCACTTGTTGAGACAGAGATTTCAGTTTTCTCCATATGCATGCCTAATTATCACAGTAATGAAGGCTACTGCTGTAAAGGAATACCAGGGCTGTCTCTGCTAAACCTCCTTGAAACTCACACACAGAAAAACAAACATTGCCTTCCATATAAATGACTACATTAGAAGGCATTACCGATTAATGCAGCAAATTTTCTCTCAGCTTCTGATGCAAAAGATGCCAAAGAAATGTTATCACAAGGGATTGTTTGCACAGCTTTAGAAGTGATAGTAATCTACTAACTACTCGACACAATACTCAGGTAGAGCAGGTAAGAATTAATTGGTATCTTCCCCCCCCCCCAATTTCAGATGCTGGAACTGTTTCTCCCTTTATTGAGCCAGCTCGGCCCAGACTAGCTTGTCCCGCAGTGACATGTATATTGAATACAAATCAGACAGCATAGCTTTAAATCTGTGTTGCAGCTCTCATTTCCAATTCGAGAACTGTACTATAATCATAAGCTTCTGGTGGATGAAAGGAAATCAGCTCTCTGAATATTAGCTAATGCCACATTTGCAAGTCCTGAAGAGATCTGTGCTGTTTAAAAAAAAAATAGATCATTTCTCGTGAACCTATATATATGAATCGCTTTGTACTGCTCGACTGATAGAAGCGATGCCTGTGCTGGGATTAAACCCTTTTCATCATAAAACCTCATCTGGTTCGGAGTCCAAGTCCATCAAACCTTTTCCCTTTAAAGTCCCGCCTTTGATTCTACATCAATTTATTCAAACCGCAGCTGGGTGGCTGAAAACGAAAGGACAGCATCATTTAAACCAACCATGTTCCTAACTTGAAAGAAGGGCTATAATTAAAAAAATGGGCATAAAAGAATGGAAATGGGATAATATTTTTTAATGGTAGTTCAAAGGCCGACAGATGTCAGAGCCTTTGAAGATGTCAGTACACTGAGCAAGAAGTTGCCATTAAATAGTTTGCCTGAGAGGTGAAGCAGCTTTTTAATGACTGAAAAAGCCCTTGCAGACACATCCTTGTGTTTTTAATTTGTCAGAGTTTCTGCAGTATTTTCTGATTAATGACACATGATTATAACTGCATAGCATACATATTTTTATACTCGGTTAAATGAATACTTTATTCCACATTCCTTCAGTGCCAGATAAGAACAGGAAAGCTTTACTACAGAGTCCAAAACTATTCAGATTGCTCAAATATTTATGGTAATTTGAGGGGATTGGCCAGATACAGAGCTACTATGTGTTGCTACCTTTTGTTCTTTAATGGTGCTATTACTACAGCCATCACAACGCGCAGGCATTGAGCGAGCATGTGAGCTGTAACGGATTGGAGCTTCTTGTGCACTAAACAATCAGAGCTTTCATAAGTCACAAAGTCATCAAATCAAAATAACATTTGGAAAAATCCCTCCATTGATCCTAAACAATACAAACAATGGCTGCCAATCTATTGTAAGTGGAAAATAACTATTCTCAGAAAAAACCAACATATTTCTAGGAAACATCATGTTCAGAGGAAAAACACCAATATTTATGCATGTAGATAAAGTCCCCATCTTGGGCTGGGAAGATGCTCCTGCAACATCCTTCATCTCTCTGTTAATATATGCATATTTTTTTTTCTCTTTTCACCATGAAAGGAAAATGTAGTACCCCAAACACAGGGACAATTTCTTTGGCTCTCAGATCACTGCAAGAGTCTGCAGTGGAAGCCAGGTGCCGGCTAAGCCGGGCTGGTGGAGCTCAGGGAAGCGCCCCAGCCCTGGGGAAGGAAGGAAAAGCCTGCACTGGGTGCCTGATATCACGCCTTAGAGGAGTCATTCATAGCAAAACACAGTCATTACAAGGGATTTTGACTAATGTACTGTCCTTTCTGCTCTTCCAACTGAGATTCAGCTTGTTAATTGGGTCATAAATAGCAATATGATGGACTTTGCTAAAACAACGCACAGAGAGACTGGAGGTACCCGAGCAGAGCTTTGTACCAGCTGCTGGCCTCCCCAGAACATTTACGTGATTCCGTAAGTAGGAATATTTGGCTTGTTGCAATCCATAGCCATCAGGAACCTCTTTGTAATAACTGTGCTGCCTGCCACCATGAACCTCCTTGGAGGGGAGGAAGGTAATTGTTGGACACTCTGGCATCTCATGCATCTACAGCTGGAGATGAAGAAAGCTGTCAGCAACAAACGTTCTGCCAAATGTTAAAACACTCCATAGTTCTCCAACTGCAGAAGCAAGCGCTGGAAATTTGGAAAAGGAAAAGTCAATGGCTGCAGAGAACAGAAACATAATTCTGAAATGTAAGTCTCCCACAGCTATTTATTGAATGAATACAGAGTGCTGCTAGGAAAAAAATACGACTATTTCAGGATTGCACTATAAAGAATGTGACAAAGTGGACTACTTGCAGTACAAACAACTGTAAATCCAATTTCCAGCTAACCTGCAGATTTCTTTCTCAGGTTATTCTAAAGTTACCTTCAAAGACAGTTTTATTTAAAGAGCAAAACAAACCCTAATCTACCACACATCACTAGAACACTTGACTTTATCATGAATCGTGCCAAGGTTTGAAACCTCAATCCACACACATTACATTGCACACTTTTGCCACTTTCCCTAGAAATCAAACCACACGGGATGGACGTGGCCACCAGGAGCAGCAGCTACAGCCAGGGTTTCAAGCAGAGACACAAGGTGAAGAGCTCACTCCCTCTGCCCCCCACATCTGAGGAGCTTGGCAGATCCCGGTTTCATGGGGCTCTGGGCAGGAGCGTGGAGACAAGGGCACACTCTGGGTCTAACAACGCCTGGGAGCAAGCTCTGCTCACCTACTTTTCCCCAAAGGCCATTGATGTTGCCATTGTACAGAGACATGGTACTTTCTGTTCATATTCCGATATTATTTTAGCACTATGGTAAAAATAGGAAAAGAAAATAGCAAATTTTAAGCAGCTATAATGTAGCTGAAACAAAACTTCAGAGAACAAAGAAAAGGCACTTCTCTAAGCTGTGGGACTTTCTACTGAATTTCAAATTAATTTTACAAACTAAAGAAACATTACCCACAAAAGACGTATCAGTCTTATGAATAAACATTACAAGATTCTTCTAAAATGTAAAACATCAGACACCCCAAAAATGCTGTTTTACGACAGAAACCCGTATAAGCATGCAAAGCTGAGCCATTCAGATTCTATCCATTAGAGGGCAATAATTCATCCATACACATACACAAACACACCTCCAAAGGAAAGGCAGTATTTTCTCTCAATGGCATATTGACAGCTTGAGTCCCGTTCCATTCTCTCCCCCTCCACTCCCCAACAACAGTATCCAACAGATCAAGACTTACAATAACAAATTATTCTTTAAATTTGTTTTCCTACAAGGAAATCAATACAGTTTGATTTAGAAAGCTCACGTTTAGTTGTCATTAAACATAGCTTGATTGAGCAAGTAGGATTTATACAAGCATGTAAATATGGATAAAGGCTCCCAAACTGAGCAGACAAAAATGTTCTTCACATGCTCATCTCCTGCCTAACGTCTGACACTTTTCCTTTTCTACTCGGTCACATGAGAAACCCTTGATAAAGGCAGCAACTGCAGACATGGCAAATATTCAATGTACTTTAGATGTCTCTTGACGTTACAGACAAACCATGGAAAGGCATTTTCACTGGGCCATCAGTACCGCCACTCAAGGGAAGCAGCTCACGTGCTGTGTCTTCTGCTTTCTGGCTCCCACCACATCAACCTCCTGATAAACCTCACTGTATATCCCGGGGCTCAACCTCTGCTTGCTGCACCCACTGCTACCGTCTCATAAGCACGTTATGGGCCTACTGGGACAGCCACTGCCTGTTATTATATATTTTTACTAACACAACATAGACCGCAACCCCTAAGAGGATTCCAGCCATACAATTAATTGCCATCACCCCTAAACTACTGCTTATCAATGTCCTATTAGTTAGAGGATTGCTGGAGTTTACAGTAATGGGGAGCTGTATCAGTCATGCAATGAGCACTGATTCCTAGGAGCATCCAGGTTCCATTGATTGGTGCTTGGGTTTTTTTACTGTTATTTTGATTTTTTTTAATTTTTTTAAAAATATATTACTTCGCAATGATCAATCTGTATTTCACTAGAAACAGTAATTCAGGTAATGATTTCAACTAAGAGCTAGTTGTTTCCATTGCCTGTTGCAGAAATATTAATTTTATACTATGCTAGAGGTGTAACTGAATTCAACTTCGTAGGGTTCCAAGACAAATCTGCAGACGAAGGCGCTGGGCACTGGTGCTATCCCAGGCAGCACGAACGCTGTCACCTCGATCTGGGAAATCCCAGTGACACCAGTTACAGCAGGACATGCAGCTATTTTCAAGTACCCCAGCACACCCTGGGTGTGCAGTGTCTGCCTTTCCAAAGTCACTTTCCTCGCTGTTTCTCTTTTCTAGATTCATTTTACAGCTGCCAATACAGCAGAAAGCACAGACTACAAAAGAACTGAAGCTGTCAGAGACAACTCCAGACGAATTGTATCACCTCTACAGAGGATGGAGTTCACTCTTCCTGGGATTTTCAGGTCTGTTTCAAGTAAAAACACTGTGGCAGGGGTTTTTTTGTCGTCTTTTTTTTTTTTTCTTTAAACTACATCAGTGTTGTTTTTACGAACTCTGAAGAATAACTTTAAAACCTGAAAATGGAATGTTTGCAATCAGGCCAATAATTTAGGGGCCAAAAATAAAGTTTTCTTATTTGCAAAATTTAGGAGGACTTTCATCCATATGAATACAAATTACTATGATATGTGTAATTGCAGTTTGAGATATATTGTTTTCTCCATTAAACAGAAATCTACAGCACCCTTGACATCGATTTCTGTCATTTTGTCACGATAAACACTCAGGTATTAAGTACCTTCCACATCATGCACCCAGGCATGATTCCAATTAGTGCTGAATAGAAGACAAAATGTCAGCCTAATAAGCTTCAATTTGCAAAGTCTTTGAACATTTGATGATATCATCACTTTGCCAATCATTTCTTGTATTCTGGCTTCTTTTTTTTCCACATCACCTTCCCTGTCAAAAGGAAGTCTTTCAAATCTGCAGAAACAGAAGACATGAACAACGTCAGTCATGGGTCTGACTGAGCTAAAAGATCCAAACTCGGCTCCCCAGAACATCAACGGGGAACTATGATGTGCCCAATATTCCCTCAAAGCTAATTTGCTGCCAACATGTAGAGTAATTGGGAGGAGAAAGTCTACTTTAAAGTCACACTGGGAAAAATACCTTTTCGTATGAAATCAACACTAAAGACCTTAAATCACTGTCAGAGTTTGTGCCACTCTTTCAAAACAAAGAAACAGTAGTTGTTAAAGTTAGATGGCAATCATCTCTCATTTCTTCAAAGGTGACTGGACCAAAGAACAGCCCCGCTGTCTGACTTCATATTGAAAATACTGTCTTTTAAAATAATGTATTTTCTTTCTAATTTGTGTCTTTAAAAAAAAGGAAAAGAAAAGAAAAAATAGGGACAAAGAGGTAGGTTTCCAAGAAGGAAAAAAGACAACTTACAACACGGGCATATACAGTTGTGTAAGCTTGAACACACACACCCCCAGCACCTGCCCAACACCTGTAGCTGAGGACACACAAACCTTTCTCTACCTGGGATTTCCCCAAATGCATAACCTAAAATCCCTGCTCTTATCTGAGTTGTGGGAAAACAGAAACACAAAATGAGAACAGAAAAGACAAGGAGGTAACGACTCAGGATGGGAAATGTGGAGCAATCCAAAAGAGAAGACAGGCCCTCCAAGGCCCTACCGGGGCAGATGTTCCTGCCCAAGGACCAGCCACAGAGTCCCAGTTGTGACAAGGAGAGACAGGGCATGGTTTCTTCTGAGCTGACTCCCCGGAGGAGGTGATGCCACAGCAGGGCTGACCAGACCCATGACTGGTGACTGGCAGACTCCACCACCCATGTCCAACACCAACTTTCCTTGCACTGCGCTGGGTTGCCCCATTTCTTTGGTTTGCACATCCCACGGACCATAGAATGGTTTGGGTTGGAAGAGCCCTTAAACATCATCTAGTTCCAACACCGCTGCCATGGGCAGGGACCTCCATGGGCACGGAGTCCAGTCAGGAGACCTTTGCTGGCACATATTTGTTACTCACTGCTCAGAACTGGCAGGAGACAAAGCCCAGCCCAGCATTTTGGTAGAAAAGGAGATGGAGCAGCTTGGAAGGGGTGGATCTGAACCTGCCTCCTGGCACTGGAGCAAGGGGAGGGTGCTGGGAGGACACACCAGCACAGCACCGGCGTGAGGAGCGGTGGTGAAAGAGTGCAGAGCACTTGGCCGCCCCTCCAGCTGATGGGTTAGCAAATTCCTAACATCTGAGGCAGAAGCACAGACTTCTCAAGGAGCTGCTGCCGACACCGGGGCTGGGCCAGTGGGCAAACAGCCGCAGAGCCGTCAGGCCTGGTGCCTGCACCTGTACCATCACCTTCAGATCCACAGAGAGCCCATCTCGGGGGCTTGGCCTGGGCTTTTCCCCTCGTAGCGCCTGTCTGTGAAACAGAGGAAAACCGGAGAATTCTTCCCTTTCTCTTCTCGACTCAAGCAAGAGGCGGAGGAAGCGGCAGCGCGGTGGTGGGGCGCCCAGGACAGAGCAGTTTGCCATAAGCCTCTCAGCTGCAGTTTGTTACTGGTTTTCCACTTGAAGGTTTCTCTGTAATACTTTAATGTGGGAGCGTGCGGAGCTTTATGGATGGTCTCATATTTCTCAACTGACATATCTTCAGCCAAAGTATGTCAGCTACAGGAGAGGGCAAGGCTTCTCAACTGGCTTTGAGATTTCTTCTTCCCCCATCACAAACCACATAAAAGAAAAATACAAATAATCAGCTCTCCAAAATTGCTATTTATTACCTCATCATGAAACCGTCTACTGGCCCCTGCAGTGGTATTGAGTAATATCATTACTTAAACCATAAAGAGGTTGTATTTATTGCTCAAAATTGGGAAAATTAGCATCCATATGGATCCTATTGTTTTAAGACCAGTAATACTGCCAAAACAAGTGGTGTTAACATTCCAAACTACAGATTGTCATAATTTCTCATCTCGTGTTTCATTCTTTCATTTGGTATTTATAATACCTTTGAATTGAGGAACTGAATGGATCATAAAATCTCTCCTATCAGATAAATCATTTAACAGCTAGACTACTGTTCAAAACTTGATTTATGGTGGGAGTGAGTGAATGGAATTAACATCTGCTGACCTAGGGAAGAGAGACTAAATTGATTTTGGATAAGCTTCCTTTAGAAAAGGGACAAGAGAAAAAGCACAGGTTAAAAAATTTAACTACTTTATTTGGAATACACGGCACATTAATAAGTAGTCACAGACAGGATATTCTAACCACCATCCCTGGAAAAATTATGGAGTAAAACTCCGTGAAATTAATTTCCAGGCATACAAGGAATAAAAGGGTCACTGGAAACAGCCAACCTGGATACACCAAGGGCAGATCATGCTCGACCAAACTAATTGTCTTCTACAATTAAATGACTTGGTCTGCGGAAAGGGAAGAACCCTGAATGTCTTTTATCTTGACTTGAGCAAGACTTTTTTGATGCAGACTTTTATAGCAGGCAAACTGAAGAGATGGAGACCAGGTGGCTGGACTACAACATGAGTGGAGAACTCTCTGGACCACTGGCTTTGAAGTGTAGGAGTCACTATGCAACAAGTGGTATTTCTCAATGTTAAATGAGGCTGATTCAGCCAAACATCTCCACCGATGACTTGGATGACAGAACACAACAGATTGTGCAATACTGTGGATGGCACCTCTTGGGGGGAAAGTGGTCAGTATGTTGGCGAGCAGGCTTGCCATTCATATGGACCTCAAACTCTGCAAGCTGGAGGAATGGGCCACTAGGACCTTCAGGAAGTTCACCAAACTAGGTTTATTCAGCCTGGAGAACAGAAAGCTAAGGAGAAATCTAATTGCTGTCTTCAACTGAGTGTAAGGAATTGTAGAGAAGACAGGGGCAGACTCTTCTGGAAGGTGGCAGTGAAAGGACAAGAAGCTACAGATCCAAATTGTAACAACAGACATTCCAACTGGATATAAAGGAAAAGAAATTTCATAAGGGATTAGTAAAGCACTGGAGTAGGTTGCAAGGGAGGTTGTGAAATCTGCACTGCTGCAGATTTTCAAAACTCAGCTGGACTTGGCCCTAAGCAACATGATGTCATTTTGAAGTTAGACCTGCTTTGAGTAGGAGGTTGGACAGGATGACCTCCAGAGGTCCTTCCAACCCAAATTACTCTATGATGCTGTGAAAAAACTTCAGTATGAATCCTGATCTTGCATTAGAGGTCATCCCTTCAGCCATCCAGTGGAACATTTGAAGTAGACACTGCACTGCTCTTTTCCAAATTGCTGTACTTGTTCTATGGATTAGGAGAAGTCAACTGCCTCAAGCAAATTATAAGATAACTGTAAAAAAGCAGTCTTCAAAAGAACTAAAAAACATTAATAAAGAATGATGTGAGTAAGCACTCCCTTCGCTGCACAGCAGACATTTACCAAACAACAAGTTTAGTTGTAATATTTGGAAAACCTACTATCACAGAAACTACATTCAACAGAGAAGATTTAGATTCTCATACTTGGAAGTAATATCAAGAAGCAACTTTAGAGTCTATCTTTGCCACACGCTGAGCCTCAAGGAGAAAGCACGTGCTCCTTTTATTTCCAAATCAAGAGCTTATATTGTAAGTTGACCATTTCTGCTTAGAAATTACATTACACCATCTCACACACTGCTGTTAGCGTCATCTGTTTGTGTTTACTAATGTACTTGATCATTTATTACTTCAGTATTCCTTTATATAATTTTAATTTTAAAAATAATGTCACACTACGCATAGCTTATTGGCTACAATGAATGATTAACACTAATCAACATTCTCACACAAACCCCACAGGCAAAGCCACACCCAGTGTGTGTGCGTGTTAAAAACTGGCACAAAGATCCTTTACCCCGCTGATGAGCAACACTGATCTCATTGGGCTTTTTTCAGATAAATTATTCTGTATTTGTTAACTTCTATGCAGGAAATAATCACTTGTTCCTAAACAGGGAGTAATGGTATAAAATAAAATTACTGCCATATGATACATACCCCGCCCCTACACAAGCAAAATGACATACTTCACCTTTTCAGCTGCCAATATTTAAAATTAAAACAAGAAATGAATATAAAATGTTGACTACAGTGTAATAACAACTACCATATATATTCAATTTCATATTCTATACACAGAAAGTCCATTTTGCTGAAAAGAACTCCATCTCAGAATCAGAGTTCATATTATGTGATGCTACAGCTAGTTTCTATGGCAACTGCTTTCTCTTTTACATACACTGTAGACAGCACAAAATGTCAGTTGTCTCCTAAGCTAACTTAACATTTTTAATCAGCAAATGATAATTTATGCACCATTATGTATAGCTTCCAAAAATGTCTTTATTAAATATTTCAAATGCCAAAAGGCCAGAGGAGCAGTAACGTCACACCTCCTGCACCGAACTCCTCACTGTCTGCTTTCAGTCCTATTGTAAAAAGTGAGAGTTAAGGGAAAATGTGGACGAGATCATAGATGATCACCCACGACAGCAGGAGAACACTTTGATGGTTCCATTAATCTAGGAAGCGGCAGATGTTTCTAGCTTGTTCCACAGCCTTTGGGAAGGCATCTCAAGCAGAAGCAGCAGCTGAGAGGTGGGGACCGGGAGCAGAGCCCTCCACGCAACACAACAAACGTGGCACGGTGGCTTCACCTGAGCAGGGACGGGAAGGTCCCAGGAGGCACCCTGTGACCCCTGAGCCCGAGTGTGTGCTGAACCGTGTTTTAGAGCAAAGGCCCATCTTCCCTCAGATCTCAAGAGACTACGCCTGTGCCACAGCCCAAACGCTTCCCACGGCTCCTCGGCGTTCACCCCAGGAGAGCCGAAAGGAGCTGTGTCCATCACCACAGCCCAGTATGGGACAGTACGTGAGTATCTCCCCAGGAAACCAGTGACTTAGGCCATTTCACTCAATTCTCAACTTCACAGCAATACTATCAGCTAAAGCCCAGCTTGAATGTCTCTATAGGACCCACCATCAGATCCTTGATTTTAGTAGATCCTCCCCAGCAATGGGATCCAGCCCTGAGTCAGATGACTCTGAACAACAACCATGGAAAAGCGCTGCAACAAATATTTGGTATTTTAAATATTTGACATCAACAGCCATGTTGATTACCCTGGGCTGATCAGTGGTAAGTGAAACATGCTGCAATATAGCCAAAAAGCTTTTGTTTAGGAAAGGCTAGAAGGGAACGGCTGTCTGTCTACAGAAGTCTGACTGTCAGCCCAACAGCTACTCGCCAAGTGAAATAGAACAAACAAATATTTAGACTGCAACTCCATTCCTTAGATTGTCTGCAGAGAAAGCCTGCATAGCAAACAATGCGTTTCTTCTCCTGCCAAAGACATCTTCTATTGAGAAAACAAAAAGAAGTCAAAGAAAAAAACTGAGTCACAATTTATTTGCTCAAAAGTGTATAGAGAAGTGACTTCAGTAGCACCACCGAAATCTGAACGTTTCACAGGCTACATCTATCTGCATCCTCCAGACACCATCAAGCAAACTGCTTCCACAGGTACCAGAAGAATATCTCTGTGGAAAGTGGTGTCTGGAGACATTAGAACAATTACACGAAGCAGAAGAGCTGATGGGTGATTTATCTGTGCGGTAACAATAGGGTCTTTCAGATCAAAGTTTCAGAAAGTCTCCTATTGTGAAACAAATGCTACCGAATTCCTTCTGTATTAGTACAGCTCTGAAAGTTACAGCAACATTTACACACACAGAAACTGTATGTTGGGGCATTTAGTTACCGTTAAACAAGTCTATGATATTTCTAATTTTTTTTTTCTGTATTTTCTCCTATCAATAACTGATAAAGCTTCTCTGTCAGACAAACATTCAGACTGACTAAACGTATGGAAGCAAGATAAATCTCTTCTGTTCCCCCCACTTTGTTGACACAGTAATTATTTGTACAAACCATAAACATATACCAAGGATTTGCTGGAATGAAACTAACGATCATCGCTGGAATGAAAGTAATGATCATTACTGTATTGTTTTTTATTGCCAACTCAACAGGCTCAAACAGCCTGGAATTAATTCAGACAAAACCAGGTGTAAAGCAAGAGCTGCACAAAGATGAGTGTTTACAAATGCAAAGCAGCAAATTTCCAGAGGAGAAGCCAGAAGAGGAGGAAAAGGATGTCCTATGAGGCATCGGGCCCAGGGAAGGAGCCGCTGGTTCCCGAGAAGGTAAAGCAAACGGGCTGGTAAAGGCCCAGGGGACTACGGGAAGTGCAAAAAGCCAGAGAGGAAAAAGGAAACAGGTATTTCAGCCCAGGGAAAATACCTTACTAACTCTTCTCACCACCTCCAACCTGCTCCTTTTTTATAGGAACTTCCATTCTTGCCGTGTCCGTTGGCATGACTTCAGAACTGCTCGAGGTTTGCCTTTCCCAGCCAGGAATGGTGTATCGAGAGCTCCAAGACACCCCCAAACACCAGCGACCTGCTCTTAAAGCAGCCTTTTTTGTGAGAGCACCAACAGCATATGTTAAATTTAAACACCGCGAATCCAGTGACAAACACGGGCAAAACGTACCTCGGTGCTCCAGCTACTCGACCCAATTACCCATGGATGAGATCGGGGACTTGCCAATTATCTGAGAACAGACCCTGGAAAGAGAATTCTGTTTCCTCACAGAAACTTTTCCTCTGGCTTCAGTGTAAAGCGCTCTATTTGAAGTTACAGGGGTACATTCATTTTTCTTCTTCTGGCCCGCAGGTCAACGGTCAAAGAACAAGCACAAAAATGATCCAAGTTTGTAGAGCAGCTGGAACACGAGAATCTTTGAGCTGGCTGAGGGCACGTGTCAGACAGTGGGGAGAGAACGACATTCGCAGGATAAAGGGAAAATATAAGGGTACAGCTGCCACCACAGCCCAGCGGTTATTAAAATTTCCTAACCCTGCTAGCTTATTTGGCAGAAGCAAACTCGATGTATTATTCTCTGCAATCAGAAGCCCTGCTTCAGAAAATCGCCGATTCAGTAGCAAGGGTGTTTTTATTAAAACAAAAGGAAGATCTCTATCATCCAAGGAGTTTCCCTGTTTTGTGAACTAATGTATAGAATAAAATTATTTAGGGAGGTGGGGAATGAAAGACCAACCACATCATAGCTTAAAAATGCTTCTAAAGAAAATTCAGATAATACAAACAAAAAATCTTAATTAAACATTAGCGATTCTAAACTACCCTTTTTAAAAAAATAATTCCTATATTATTAGCTACTATTTAAAGAATAACAATATTATGGCGGTTCATAGAAAATGCATAGGATTTAAAAGACTACAAGGACACAGCATGGTATAAAAGCCTTTGTACTGCTTTGACTTTTATTGACCTACATGTCAATTTACTCCTCCCCGAGCATTACAACCGTAGGTGAAAAAAATCAAAGCAAGCCTCCTAGAAATGGATAAATCCAAGATCTAAAGTGGAATGCCATTGTTATCCAGAAACTCATCAGCAATACAAAAGGTGATCCACTTAAATCAGGTTCCTTTCCCGAAAATATATTGAACTTCTATTTCAAAGAAGCAGTAACGTTATTTTATTTTTAATTAAAATCTGGCAGTGCACTGAAATCTTAATTTTTATTCTTTAGTTCTGATCAAGGCATCAATAAATGTATCCATATTTGACTAAAATCTAACCATTTTGTATACTATGTTTCTCAATAGCCGAAGACCTCCTTGAAAGCAGAGACCTTGGACACGCAATTAAAAAACTCAACTAATCTTTTCAGTACCAGTATAATAAATTGTTCTGCAGTACTCAGTCATAGCTGTCCTTAGTAACATAGTAAGAAATAAGTATTTTAAATATTTGCTACTCTTTCATATGGAAAAGGATTTAAGAAAGAATAACAGTGAATACCTTTAATAACGGTACTTCACATCAGTCACCAAACATCAAACACATAGATCCTTCAAACCAAGCTACTCGTGTGTGATTAACACCAATTATTATTTAAATTTTTTGAAACACCCAGAAAATGTACTTTTCATTTAGCAAAGCAAAATGGCCTCTTCTCCTGTTTCATCACACCTTCACTGTAACATAAAGCAGCCCTAAAAATTACTGCTGTCAAACATGCTTCCAATTTAACAGGTTTTTAAAAAGCTATGTCCCAAACTCAATAAATCCCTGTGGTACCTTTAGTAAGAGACTGCCAAATCTTTCATAAACGACATTGGACATTAGTCACGTCAGATGTCCAAAACATGCGTTTTAGTAAACATAGGCAAAGACTAAAAATTTTTTATTAAAAATGTGCCATAATTCCATGAGAAACACCAGCATTGTTTGTTGAGCTCTCTGCAAAGACAAAAGTGAATTTCAATACAAAGACCAGAGGAAGGAACAAAGAATGATTTATTTCCCAAAATGGAAAAAATGTGCGTCCTTGAAAGCTGATAGATTCTTACTAGAATTTAAATAAGCAACAGCTCTTCTAGTCAAAGGCAACTGCATTTTCTTCCCTGATTTACATGTCATTCTCATGGCAGCAATGTTCAAATGACTGTACAAGGATATTCGAACTACAAAGAGAAGCCCTGTAAAAAGGCCAAAGTTTTTGCTATTCAGACTGTTCAGATTTTCCTAATTGCTGCGATAATTTGCAGCTTTCTACATAGCTCCCGTCATAGCATTATATACCCCATTGCAAATAGACAGCACGACCAACCTTTGGGCTCCAATCTCTGCCAGAAATGACCCACAGCAGAACAAAATAGAGAGATACTTACACGACACCTCCCAGATTCTCTGAATTTGCTCAAGAAAGTCCCTTTTTACCTTCGTATTCAGTGTTACAGAGATCAACGCGGTAAGTGTAACGAACGCCCGCGTGTAGACAGAATAATTCTATTTAATTCTAAAATTGTTTTTAAATGTAAGTGCTACCGCTCTGCCCCTGCACAAACACACCGTCAGGGCTGCGGGTGAGAGGACGGCACAACTTTGACCAGGCACTCGCAAACGGCTCTGCAGTTCAGCTGCATCTTGGGCCAAAGTAAAAACATACAAAGATAAAAACCAGTCCCTTAAAAAATTTAAGTCTTTGTTCACTCTTATAATAGAGTGGGGAATAAAGGGCAAGATTTCATTTTTCAGAAGCCACCTGAATATCCTCTTCCCAAGCGTTCTCACAAAAGTCTCTCTTGTTTTCCTTGGAAAACCGTAATGGTGGAAACGGAGAAATAAGCCCTGGCTCTGCTACACGTCCTCATCCTCCCCCAACAAGCCGTCTGCTTTCCCGTAGACTTAAGACAGATTTCAATAAAGTCTGAGTTGTCCAAAAGTAATAAAAAAACCCCTAATTTCAAAATTAAATATTCGATTTCACTTAGGTACATTATGATTGGCAGTACCAGACAGAGCCTAGCAGTCTACAGGGAAGTAAAGTGAGAACGCCTCAATGTCAGTCTTACACCTCATAGGAAAGGCGGTGGTGCGCGGAAAACATATGTCGTTAAAGATGCCTTACCAAAATGTCCAGTTTTAGTATAAAATAATCCATGCATGATAAGTAATTCTAATGCTGATTAGCAAAGATTATTTCCTGAATACTCTTTAAACTACAAAATTTTAAATATTGCCATTGCAGGCCTTTTTAATATAGGCTCTTAGAAAAATACACCGTGCCATCCTTACAAAATATACTGAAAAAAATGCAATACGATGTTTTTTGAACTGAAAACTCATAAAGATCATTTTCCATGCTGACAGCGCGCATTTCATCCAGAAGTTTGAAGAGTCAAATGCTACCCCAGCTGGGGGTTATTCTGCCAAATGGCTTCCAACAGTGACCACAGAGATGGAGGATGGGAGGGGTGCGTGCGTGTGGAGGAAAATAAACGTGATGGTAAGCAACCCCAAACCCAGCCCGTCTTATCAAACACTCGACATACGTAGCCAAACACACAATGCAAATCTAGGATGCAAAACTGAAACAAAAAGACATGAACAAAATGAAATAAAGCCATTCATGAGTTACCTGCAGAGATTTAAAACAAAAAAAGCATACGAATGAAGCAGATATAATTCATATGGATTTGCCCAAGAAGGAGAAAAGGAGGGGTGAGTGTGAGGGCTGTGGGGGGAGAACAGATACCTTTTTTTCTTAAACAAATCCATCATGAAAGAAAAGGAGACAAGATTATAAATAGGCCGAGTTATAGCGCACCATGGGATTTTTAATCTGGCTACCTGTGGTTTTTGCAGTTAAAGCCCTATTCAGCAGTGGGAAAGGAGGGGGGAAAGCGGGAAAAAAAAAAAGAAAAAAAAGAAAAAAGAAAAACAAAATCAGGTTTATGTGCCAGTTTCGCAAATGCTCCCTCAGCGTGCATCACCAACAATGCTGGCAAACAGGAAACACTAATTATCAGCATTTTCTAATAAGCGTACGCTTTTCAAACATTATTGATCATTACCTGTCCGTCTCGTTTCCTGCATTCTTGAGTTTTGCTCTCGTGCTCTGCCATGGCAGCGCGGAGCTGTTTTTCCAGTTTCTCGATTTCCCGTTCATGGTCTCGGACCAGGCAGTCCTTCTCTGCGTTGTGCTGCTGGAATAGGTGCGTCTTCTCCTGTTCATGCTCCAGCCTCAGCTCCACTATCTGATTGGACAGTGAGGAGTACAGTTCATCAATAGAACATCCTTGTCGTCATGACAACTCGTCTACAGCTTAATTTTCCCCTTAATTTCATCAACTTGGCAATTTTATTTTTACGTCACTATTACCTCACCTTTTAAAAAGCCACCGTTAGCGTGACAGAATTCCTCCAGACAACCCCAACAATGGAGACAACCGAGCAAATCCAGCGCATCCTTAACCAATTTCTTGGTACAAATGTCGGAGCGTACCAAAAAAAAAAAAAAAAAAAAAAATTGCATTGTCGCATTCTGCGGCCGGTCCCCCCCGGACCCTGCTGCCGCTCGTCGGCAGGGCTGAGGATCCGAAATGGTTAATAGGCAGCCTGCTCTCCCCTTCACTTAAGTATACACACACAACGCCCCCCACCCAGCAATTAAATCTTTTAAACATTTCTTTATGATTTCCAAAGCGAAAGCTCTTTCTTCAATTTCCCTCAACGCTGCAGTATATACAGTTGGCTTTTTTTTTTTAATAGAAAAAAGAAAGAAAATTATAAAAAACAAAGCTCTATTATCCCGTTGTCAGCTACGCTATCCCAACATAAACAGATGTACGTGCTCCAGAAGGGCACCTGCTGTGCCGCAAGCTTGCGCCATGATTTCATAAGAAGCCCTCTATTCTCAGGATCCTTTCCCAGTCCGCACCACACGGGATGCTGTGACCTTGGCCAGCCTTCGCCTCTCCCCGCTAGCCTGAATGGCAGCCCGAGACCGAGGGCCTGGTTGCCGCAGCTTTGATACTAATCCTCCCGCCTGCGCACAATGGCACCCTACCTGGCCCGCACACTGGAGCGGGCAGCCCGCCTTTGAAGCAGGTGATGAATAGGGACGGCAGGAAGCCGCTTCCCCACTGAACTCCGGGCCACACAGCTGCTAAGAACAGTCACTTGGATTTTTCTTCAGTTTTGGTGGATTTCGAAAAGGGGGGGGAGGATGGGAAAAAAAAAAAATGCTGTTATCGTGAATATGGTGGGGTATTTCAGCGTGAGAAAAAAAAAAGAAAAAGGCAAGGGAACGGGAGGAGCTGGCTGTGTGTGCGCCGAGAGCGCCCCGGCACCTTATCTTAAAGCTGTAGCATTCAATTCCGGAATAATATTAGCTGTTGGCGTGGCTTTCGGGTTTCAAATTCGAAGCGAAGTTTAAAAAAAAGGCGTTTCTCAAACTACAGATCAGCGCGTTCCAGGTTTAAAAGTACAATCCGTCACCGTTTTGGCAGCCGGGAGCATCCTTCCGAAAACGGAGCAAGTCAAACAGACGCAATATTCTACGGTTTGACATATCTACGTTATTTAATAATACTAAAGAGCTCATTAACAGACATCTGAGGTCCCTGAAGGAGTTAACCCCCCAGGAGGCACACATTATCTCTGCTGGGCCTGGGATCCTCACACGGAGTTCTTTAAGTCAGGGTTTTGCCCAAGGTTTCTCGGTTTCTTTGAGAGCAGAGACCCGTTTCCCGGCAGAGGCCCACGGTGTCCCCAGCGCCCCCAGAGCACGGAACTCCTCCTCCCGGAGTAACGGTGGAGGCCTTGCCTGACCGGTGGGAAAAAACATTCAGCGGGTTTTCATAGATCAGACCTGATTAAGAAGAAATCATGTCAACAGGAGAGTCTTTTTAGTCAAACATTTCCTTTTCCTAATTACTGGGTTTTCAGCTGGCTGAGCCACACTCGGCCTGGCGTGAGGCGGCCGCGGGACCCCCCCATCGGTGAGGTGGCCGCGGGACCCCCCCATCAGGTGGCTGTGGGACCCCCCCATCGGTCAGGTGGCCGTGGGACCCCCCCATCGGTCAGGTGGCCGTGGGACCCCCCCATCAGGTGGCCGTGGGACCCCCCATCGGTGAGGGTGTCACTATGGAACAGCCGGAGGCAGGAACGTGTGCTGGACGGGGACAAGGGACAGCCCCTGCTCCTTCAGCCTGTCCCACGACACACCTGTACATCACCACCTGACCCCAGTAATTACGGGCTATTTAGGAGTCTCTTCACTTACAGAATCTATATTAGAGACACAAGGCTTTTGAATTACAGAGGTGGGAAGAGCTAAAAGGGACGGGTCCTTCTGCACTGGGGAGGGACAGGGTAGCAGGGCGAGGAGAGGGGAGTTATAAAAGGCAAACTCATTGGAGGAAAAAAAACCTCACCACTTAAAGCAAAGTATTCCCCATGATGGTTTTGGTTTGCTTTTTGGAGATTTCTGGCAGGGAGCAGAGAAGGACAGAAGGGAAAGGACAGGGACGAGAGCACTTTCATTCCCTCAAGTTCAAAGACCTAGAAAACCCATCTTCCATAATGAATATTAACAAGAACCCCACATTCATGACCAACAAAACATACTTTCCTGTAAAAATAACATGAAGTGACTGAGCAGCTATTTGACTGCTCTGGTGAGTGTTCACTGAACCTCCTCTTCTCCTCAGAACTGCTGCCAAGCACTACACTTTCTCTCCCGCTCCTCCCTCTCCGTCTTCTATTGTTGTTGGTTGTTTTATTAAAGGAAAAGAAATACGTATACCAACAAAAGGAAAAAAACCCAACCCATGCTGTTTGTCAGCAACAACAGGACTTCTTCATCACAGGAAGACACATGAAAACTGTATTAATTCTTCATAAATCAGTATGGATTCGGTCTCCTCTTTGAGGTAGAGAGCGCCCTTATGAATGATAAAACAAAACCGCCTCCTTTAAAAACTGTACTGTGTTGAGATCTTTCTGCATCTCCCCCGAGATGATCAGCACTTCGTCAGGTTACATTCAAATGTCCACCCAAATCCAGCAGATACGCGTCTGCAGACAGACAGTTTGGGTGCTATACATCTCGGACAGACAAGCAACACGATATTCACAATGGGCATTAGGGGCGACGCTGAAAAGAAACATTCATTAAATAATAGTGTGCGCCTTATTACCATAATCACATCGCATTCTTTGTGGCTTAGATGTTTCCTCATTTTGCCCTCCCAAAGATGATAATCTATTATTATCTTCTCTGCGCATCTGTTCCAGTCTGGACCCTGGACCGGCCGCACCGTCTGCCCCCACTGGTCTCTTCCACACCGTGACGTATGGTAGTGCCAAAGAACACAAGTATTCTAAATTTATGATCTCCTCTTGCCTGAATCCTTCAGTTAATTCTTTCAGCACTGGTATGAGAGAACCTTAGGCAAGGCATTAGCCAAGAGCTGATTAACTGAGCCACCACCAGAATTACACTATTTATTTTTAAATCTCTGTTTTACCTGAAATTTAACAATATTTCTTAACTATTGCAGAGTAGAGTATTGAAAAAAGATGACAACATTCTTATCAAAAAGCTAAAAAAAAGATTAATCCAAGAACCGTGTCAGTCTTTTGTCATCCACTCACACAAATACATCCCCCCCCCGTCAAACAGATCTGGCGAGGGATCCCGTCCAGCGCAGCAGCCTTCCCTGCGCCCAGCCCCGGGTGCCTTAGAACCACCTGCTCAAACCAGGGACCATCTCATAAAGACCTAAAGCGAAATCACACCATTGTTTGTGCAGCTGAAGAACAAAGATCCACAGTAAACAGCCCGCTGATTGCAGAAGCTATTTTCAGAAGCCAAATACCTGTAATATAATCAACATCAGCAAATACCTTTTTAAAGTCCCTAATATAGACTAGACCTTCTATTACCCAGATTTTGCTTTTACATCACACACTAAGTTTAGGCTTTTCAATTTTAGAACAATTTCAACTTGTTCTCCAGAACAAGCACGCCTTTGAAATTCTTTTTATAGTCCCCAAAGGAGGGAAAGGAAATTAGTTAGCTTTCTGCCTCTTTGAAAAATGTAACTGCTACAATAAATATTTGACACCAAAGTATGAAAATTCATGTAAATTTATGTCCACAATTCCAGAAATATTGTAAGTAACACCTACATAAAATATGGTCTTGCACGGCAGGATGATTTTCTGAGCGCTATGTGGCACAACTGAACTTCTGAGGGCTGGAGAAGCCACCCATCAGCAACACACCTCATGGCAAGGGACTGGAGGGAGCTCACTCCCACAGCGTGTGTGTAGCATGGCTGTTTTTAGCAATTTTATCTTATAAGTATTTAAGAGTGTTTGTAAATCAGGTGTCTTCACTATGATTACCCTGCTCAAAACCCACCCCTAACCTCTGCCCAGCACAGCATCTATCCCCAAATAACAACTCCGGTAAAATCTAGCATTTTCTGTCTCCTAAGCCTATAAATAAATGTGCGTGTTTCACAAGGATATGGGGATTACTTGTCTCCACAAATACACTGCTTCTAAAAGTAATCTGATATAACAGGCTGGAGGATGGAGTATTAATCATGCTGGGCTCTGGCTTAGCATAACTTTGGGCGGAATAAAGGCCTCTTCCCTGCAAGGCAAGGGAGCTCACCGCAGCTCCTGTGCGGCAGAGGAATTAAATGGATTTTTAAAGTACACCTTTTTTTGAGATTTTGCTATAATTTGGAACACAAAGGACTCCCAAGATATAAGGCTATAATGAGCCGAGGGCAGTGAAAAATCCATCAGTGTAGAACCCTGTATTACCACCGAAGCAGCAAATACACACAGGGCAACGTACACGCGTAGTGAATGCGTTTCACCTCCTATTTCATTGCAGGCTGCAATAACTTAATTGGTGTGACACTGTTTCCCATTGTACTTCACCTTATAATCAACCACTAATAACTGTATTTCAACTGCAAACTAAGAATTGCAAGAGATTCTCCAGGAGAGACAGGCTGGGCTATTAGCCCGAGTGCAGTTCGATTTATCCTCCCCGCTCCGACACCACACCTGAGCGCCTTCACTGTGGAGATCAAATGTATACCCCATCTGTACATTGGTACTTACGAAGGCCTTCCAGAATGTTCCTTTTTTTAAAGTATGGGCAGCATAAATCTCACCTCAATCCTCCTGCCATGAGTAAATCACCAGGCTATTGGAAATGCAGTTGCATCCCTGGGATCCCACCATTCGGCGCCGGGTGAGCGCCAGGAGACCCCACCCCCCAAAAAGGCCAATAGTTCTGCAAAAAGAAATACTTCTTTCGAACTAATATACCTGGAGTTACTGCAAACGCCTGTCTGTAGCAGGCTCTGGTACAGAATTTGCTGTATGTAGGCTTTGTTTAGGGATTCAGAGTTTATTCAAGGACCTTCTTTGAACAACGGGAAGCGCCTCCGCAGGCATTCGCAGCCCGACTTGCTCTTTAGCGCAGGCACCAATTTATGTTCCTGGAATTGTCTCCCTTCTCCCTCTTCCCCAAAACGTGCCTTCTGCTGGCTACACAGGGAGCTCGGGCTTTTAACTCGGAATCACACACAGGTTAGGTGCCTGAAGGAGACCGTGTAAATACCCATCTGTCTGGTTATCAAGTCTGTAAACAGCAATGCTTCAGCGAGAAGAATTTCCACCCACTCTTTACTTGGAAGTTAAATTTGGATCTTTTTTCCCATTTGTGAGATTTAGCTATATCATGCACTGAAAAGTTGATGCTGATGATTGAAGAAACTATTCCTCAGATATTCTGCGCAAATGGCATTCATCTGTGTGTTAGGATGGTTCAAAGGAAACATTTATGCATCCTAGATTAATTTATTAAACGAAATTTATGCAGCTTGTTGCTGATGACATGAAAAATTTAGAGCCTCTGCTAACGTGCTCATTTCGCCTCCATGCAAGAACAGACTGTATTTCAATTATCTTAGAGTACAGACAAAGGAGAGAGGAACAAAGCTTTTTACAAAGACTGCGTCCTGACAACTAAACCTGACCCTCAGCCTCTGCCTGTAACCCGACTGCTCAAAGTACCACTGAGAAACACCTAGAACGTTCCTGTGCCCGAGGAACACCGCATTCCAGGCACATCTTGGCAAATGCTTTCTTCACTTGAGTGGGTAACAGGCTGGTCAAAAAGCAGCTAGAAGAAACAGAAAAGGAAGGATGAGGCCAGAAGAAAAGTGGGAATGTAAGTGCAGCAGCAGCAACTCTTCACTGAGAAAAGGTACAAGGACAAAGCCAGCTGGGCGTTAAGGTCGTTATCTCTATTAGTGTGTCCCACCAAACCCCTCTGAAGGCGTGAGCTCGGCACTGGAGGCAGAGTTTGAGACCACTGCTCATCCCCACAGACGTGCTCTCCGAAAGCGCCCAACCAAAGTGCATGTGGGGGAAAAAAGCAAATTTTTCCCAAGAAAATTCCAAAAGAAAAAACTTTTCTGTCAAATTTGCCTGCCTAAAAGCCATTACTGCAAACTTTGGGCGCGTGCTCTTTCAAACACTGGGGCTCATGGAAAATTATTTCAGCAGAAACACTTCCCGGGTATTTTGAGCTAAACTGAGGATGCAATTAGAAAGTTGGGGAAAAAAAAATAAAAAGAAAGAAAAAAGAGAAAAAGGGAGTGGGTGCAAAACCAAACCAGCTTTCTTCCTGTGCTGGCGGTGCCATAAAGCCCAACTCTAGACACTGCAGCCGTTTCAAAGGCAGGAAAGGCTGAGGCCTTCGCTCTGGTGTCCACTGGCTTTGAAGTGCCGAGAGCAGCTGCTCCCAGCAGATAGGAACTCGGGTGCTGCTGGAGTTATTTTTTTTTTCAAAATATACTTTCAAATCTAACAGCTGCAAGTAGAACAAAGTTGAGCTAAAGTATATTTAAAGAAAAAAAGGTACCAGTTTCTCCCTAAGAGTGTTCTCAGTGGATACTTCAAAAGAAAGGGGCACTGAATCAGCTGAAGCTGGAACCAGGAGTGACACGGGACAGCTGTGACCAACTACTGCAAGATCCAAGATTTCTTCTTTGCTTTATCAATGGGCTCAAATGCAATTTGAGAAGTTAACAAAACATTAACTGCCATGGTTCTCTATGGGTTTTTCCTAATTCTTCGAATTAGGATTCGATATATCTGATATATTCGATATATCAACATATATCAGATTATTTATTGAGATAAATATCAATATATAACCTATCAGTATATCTAATCTGTAGGCAGAGCAATCTTTGCTCTGGCAAACAGTCCATGTCCACACCAGTAACCTCTGAAACCAGTATTCCAGGAGAGTCCTGCAAATCACAGGCAACCGTTTATATAAAGCAGAGAGGTAAAAGCACAGCTCTCAAGTTCCAACACTTCTGAGATGCTTCTCAGATTGGAGAACTGGATAGTGCATCAGTTAATTTGGGTCTTCATTACCAACTTGATTAAATTTATGGCCAACTGAATTGCCCAGTGTTTCTGCCACTCACCGTGCCAACCTACGCAAAATACGCCTGAAGGTCAATTTTCCTTCCCTTTGTGCATAAATTCCCTTTGACAACTAGATTCACACACTTGAGGCAGAACATCTCAAAGCCACTGCTACATTTCTCAGGAGTTAAAGTATCTGCTTTTTTGGTCGGGTGTCTGTTTCCCGACCAGAACTCTGCCGGAGCCCTGCTGATACACACCACCGAGTCTCAGTTACTGCTCTATTGGGATAGCTCAAGTCAGAGTAACCACTTCAGTAACCACTGAAGAAATATGCAGGAAAACAAGGCAAGGAAGAGTCTGCTTTAAAAGTGGTTCAGAAGTCTGGAAGCATAAATAGAGAGTAATGCAGAGGAAGAGAAGCTGGAACTCCTGAAAGGCAATTTTAAGAGGGGAAGAACTGAGCTCATTCGGCGCCGTGACTGCGCTGGAGGAGCTTTGTGCTGCAGAAACGACAATACACAAAAGACCTCGTTCCTAATGATAACCCACTGCAATCTGCAGGAAGGGTCACATACTTTTGGTGTTCACAAGCTTTCAAAGAACATTCCAAATGAAGTATGAAGAGAAATGAATTTCAAAAAAGGGCATAAACAGGATTCCTTTGAAAATTCTTCTGAGGCTCTCATTGTTAAGCTGTTTAGTGCTGAATCCCTTTCCTTGGGTTTCAGTGATGTTTCGTAAAGCCCAGTTGTTCTTTCTGACTGGAAAAAGCAGTTATCCTAAATCAAATGAAAGTGATGCAGTGAACGTCTCCTCTGAGTGGAAAAGGCTCTCACTGACGTTTGCCACGAGATCAACATTCTTACAGAATACCAATTCTGTAAAACGATTCACCAAAAAACTTTAAAGTATCACTTCCATTTCTTGTTTTATGAGGGTTTTTGACCCAATCTCAACAAGGTCTGAATATAATAGGCATGATGAAACAAGAACACAAATAAAAATAAACTGCAACACTAATAGGTGTTATCACTTCCCTTTAGTGTGCAAAACCAGCAGATTATTTGGCAGAAGATTGGATCTATGACTTGGTAGCTCTTGCCCTGTATACTGAAAGCCAAAAAATCACCATTTGTACGTAGGAACAGAATTGTCAGAACATCTGATGAACTGCGGGTTAGTACTTGTTTCTACAGATCGTGTTCCTAAATCTGGGAACAACGTCTTTGAATAAATGCTCACTTACGACTTTAAAGATGCCCCATAAGTTATGAGAACTATAAAGAAAAAAGTGAACCAACCATATCACTAAAATGACGTGAGCATGTGATTCCATAAAAAAAATTCACCTTAAAGCAGATGCCCAAATAAACCCAGCACCTTCCACCATCCTCCCTTCGACACCTCCTTCAACTGACTCGTCAAACTTCCTCACCTTTAATGCAAGCAATTATTGCAGTGCCTTTCACATCAACAAGTAATTTGAAGAAAATCTCTTGCCATGATTACATAGCAGTGAATGCATTTACGATTTCTAGCCTTTATTCCAGAGACCACAGTACATCAGACAGAGAGGGAGAATTCTTTCTGCAACTGAACTCTTTTGGCAAACGAGGTCGTCTGCAAGACAAAACCCACGAAACAATCCCCCCTCACCCCAGTATCTCTGAAACATGGACTATTCCTGAAGCCTTAATAGAAGAATCGTAAAGAATATCACCCAGTGAAAGAAAAAGCCTGTGGAGATGTTTCTATGACATGGGACAGTTTCTCACCCTCTGCCAAGTGACAACCCAATTAGTCATGTTGACAATTCTAAGTGAGGATGAGGAAAATACTTCCATCCAAACCAACAATCTCCCTTTGATTCCAATCTCTGTGGCGAGCCATGAACAAAACACACCGTCGCTCCTGCCAAGCTCTGGTGAAGGCCTCTCTCAACACCTCCCAAAGTCATCCCCCTCCTTAATTCGTTGAAAGTGTCCCTTCCAGGTGGGCCAGAGCAGGTCCCATTCCACAGGCCAACTGCAGTAGTTCATCCTCTTACCAGCACAGAAGATAAACAGAAATGAAACCATATTTCTCTGGTGGAAACGTAAACTTATATCCATGCAGAAATACTGATTTGAGAGAACTTCAAGCTTAAGGACTAACTCTATCACTGCTAAAGCCAAACACACCACTTCAATTTCACAACAAAGAACCACCTTGCCCAAGTGTCTGATGGGCTGTCTCATCCGCATAGCGCTCAAGCCTGTATCATTCAATAATTTGTCTGCTTCTAGTTCTGTTTTTTCCCTTTACGCCTTGCAACACCACTGAACTCACTCTCTTGTCTCCACCCAAATGTTTCCTGAATGTTTCCCAAGCCTGAAATTACATTACAGTAATGAAAATCATTATCAGTGGGCCAAAACAAGCATTCATATGAACACTCCCCGCATTAAAAATGAGAAAAAAGAATAAAATCTTCCTGACAAGAAGAAAAACAGATAACGCATTAAATAATTTCACCTGGCCATTATGAAAATAGGTGTTGCCACCTGCAATCCTGGGAAACAATGTGAAAGAGTCAGAGGTACAAAGGACTGCGAAGAGGAAAGAAAAATATTTTCTATGGACACTCTTCCTGCTCTGCATCCCACCACATAAACTCCACATACCTATAAATTTTGGCTTTATAGAAAGAACAGCAACGCAGGGCGAGGACAGGACTAATCTGCCACAAGACCTGACCTACAGCTGTGCGAGATGTCCTTCCTCCCCTCCACCCCATGCACCAAACCCACTGACCTGTTGCTCGTATCTTTGCTGGAGCTCTTCCAATTGCCTGGAGAATTCTTTGGACTGCTTTTCCCGGAGCGATTTTGATCTGCTTAGATCTGCTTCAACCTTTTCCATCTACACGGCAAAAGAAAGGGAATATTTAATTTTTTTTTTTTTAAAAAAGGCAGAGCTTGAAACGTCCTGACGTTTCTACAGTTGTTTGCAAACCATCAAAGACATGAAGAAAACTTGCTGAGAATGATAATAATACTATTTGTATGGAGTGAAAATTAATGTTCAGTGAACACCAGATTAATAGTTACTTAAGGACACAGCAATCACCTACACCACACCACTCCCCGATTACAGAGCTCTGGCTCCGTTTCTCATTTGACAGAGGTGCACATCCCAGCAAAATGAAGTGAAGGCTTTTTCTAGACATATTTAAGACCCAAATACATTTCACTTAAAAATATATTGCCTGTGGAAATTCAAGGGAAATCATGTGTGAGTCGGTGCACAAACTACACATTTAATGTAAGTTTACATTAAATCAGTAAAATAACTTAAAAGAGAATTATTTGGCTGCAGGTAAAGTTCTCTGAAGATAGTCATCGCCTATGAATAATGAGTCCCACAGATTGCAGCACACAGCATCAAGGAAGCCATTTCATAACCCAATTAACAAAGGCTTTTGTACCTAAAGCACAACTTTAGCTGTACGTCAGGCGTGCTTCCAGGGGAACACACACACACGGAGCTGCAGCGCACGCTCCTCCATCACCGAGACATCGAGGTCCCCACACAGGCAGCGAATAAACTGTCTCCCTCCCGAGGGCAGGAAGGGGTGTAGCTGTCGGGAGGACCAGCGCTGCCACCGGCCCATCTGCTGCACCAAAAGAAGAAACGCATGAATTCCTGAACCCGGAGTCAAGATCCTGCTTGGCCCGAGGGAGTGCTCCGTCTTCACCAGATGTCTTTGCCAATCGACCTGGACATCGCCTCCGAGCCAGGGAAAAGGCAGTTCTCAGAAAAGCATTTTATTGGAAAGAACTGCAGCAAGAGAGGAAGATATAAGGCTTGGAATTGTTGGCCAGATAGGAAGTGGAAAAACAGAAAAACAGAATACAAAGTAAGAAGTGATCCTTCCAGTAGTTCTTGAACCTCACTGCAACTACGGAAAGGGACTTCAATGAATATTTTATAAATAACCTCTTCTGCGTCCATATTTACTCAAGTTGCATGTTCATAGCCATATTTTACTCCGCTCAACAAAAAACAGAAAAATAAAAGATTACTTTATTAAAGAATTTTTATTTTTAAGAAAATGAAAACATTCTAAAAAGTGACATAGTAAAAACATGCAACGATGCTTTAACTCTCCTGGCTTTTGTGCTTTACTCCTCAGGTCACATTCATATATTTCCGACGAGCAACAAGGACTCTTGATCATTGTTTGCCAAAGCCAGGAAACACAAGATGTAAAGTACCGTGATGTAGTCTATGTATGGTTTCTCTTTTTGCTAGTTAACATGAGAAAAAATGCAGGTCTTACAGATAAAACTGTACCATTGACCCATCAAGAGGCATGGGGGGAGCCTTAAGAATCACAAGCTTGCCAAAATAGGAAGCAGATGGCAAAAAGTATCACAGAACCAAAGCAATGAATCCAATATTGATTACACGAACTGAAAACGTCAGACCCCGTTCTGCTTATCTCCATAATTAACTTTACCACACACCAAAAAATGGTTTTAGAAGCCCCATATTTCTAATGTAGTTAAAAGTACAGTGTTGTTATAGTTACAAGGGTTTTTGCTTTATAAGTAATACACTAATTCCACCTAACCACAAAAAATAGAATTTTCCAATCTGTTACAATCTAAGGGTTGATTTATCTAAAGAGTAAGTGTGTGCAAAAGAATAAGAAAGGACAAAGCTCTGAAGACAGCTTCAATCGTGTTTCTTTGATGTATTTCCTTCAACCTTAGAACAGCACTGCACACTCTTACAGCATCAGTTTCTATTTCTAGAGTTTAGTATGCAAGTGGGGACAGAATAACCCCGTGGCTGGTTCTTGGAGAACAGCAAGAATTATTTTCAAAATTTCCCAGAACACAGCAATATTCTTGGAGAAACTTGCAGTCATTTTTAAATGACAATTGATTTTGTAAATTTTCCAAATTCTTTTGCAGATTTTCTGTTTTGGATTGGATTTGTGCCCTCAACC
>JAOXJM010000003.1:36683707-36700770 GCA_026413425.1 Tringa solitaria
CCCTTTTTTTTTTAATTGAATGAAACAATTATTAGTCTTTCTAGAATTAGATTACATCCCTTTTGGAGCAGAAATTAGATATTATTTTAAGTTATCGTGAAGAAGTTGGAGGAGAGTCTCATGGCACAGAAAATGTTGGATTAAAATTGTTGGATTTGTCATATTGCCCTCACGGGTCTAGTTTGAAGAACAAACCTTGCTTTTATAAGTTTCTTCTTGGTTTTTTTTTTTTTTTATTTCCAAGTTTTATTATCTGCTGTCTGCACGAGTCTTAAAAATATCAGCTATGCCTTACTTAATTTCTCTTTTTTGTTGAAGATTTTCAGAAAAAAAACTTCACAAGAACAACCAGAAGAGAATTTGTTGGATTCTAAGGCAGCATGCTTAGAAATCCCTTACAATATCAGACTGCAGCATCCCACTGCCAGCAGCGGGGGTCGGTTATGAGAGGTGAGGCTGGAAAACAGACTCTCTGGTCAGGTAGAATTACAAGCTTGAAATATGTAGAGAGATTTCAACCACGTTAAGCAAGTTAAGGACATACTCCTTTCTCTCCCCTTCTTTTTGATCACCAGTCGCTTGTTCCTTATTTCACTCATCACGCTGCATTTATAAAATCCCAGGGACAATGGTTTAACTACTGTTTGCTCCATAAGGAATTTAAGACACTAAAATCTTTTCACGTAAATTCCTGCTACTAATTTTCTGGGACAGAAAGATGGGTTTTTCTGTCCCCTTCACGTGACTGCCAGCAGCCACAATGGCACTGCCCCTGTTTAGGCTCGAACTGATTATAAGACCTCATTAACGGAGGAGAGAGCCGTTCCGAAAAGAGTAGGAAGAGACACACATTTAAGTGGAAAATTACAAGCGCTGATCCATAGGGGTGTATAAACTAACACTTTATACTCTCATTCCTGAAAAATCCCTAATCAGTATCGTAACCGCAGATATCTTTATAACAATGACAATTCTGGCTTTGTTAGAAAGATGAAACATCTGCTAACATCCCTTTCTGACTTGCTAGCAAAGACACTACATTGTGAAAGATTTTGATGTAGCACTCTCAAGTGAAGCATGTTTCTGGCATTATAAGATCAGAATATGCTATCCTACTGAGACAGAGTTTCAGAAAGGCTGGCATTGTGACCTTCTCACCTGCTGTTTCATTTCAGCATAGACTTTTTCTGAGTTCAGCTCCACCTGCCGCTTAAACTCCTCCAGGGCAGCATCTGCCTGCTGGGCCTGCAGCCTCTGTACCTCTGTCACCCGACTCAGCTGCTCCTCCTTCTCCCTAGAAAGTCACAGAAAATTTTCAGAGTTCAAGTATCAAATAAAAGAACAAGTGTGCTGGTGTAAAAGAGAGGCCTTTAACCCCATCAGTTTAAAATAGTATTCAGATTTCAATTTCCTGTCCCGGCTTCTGCCAAACTTCCCTTAGCAATACTTTGAAGAAGGGAACAGACGGCTGGAGTTATTTGCGCTTTCTCTCATTGAATTTCACACCCAAACACGACGTCCAGCGCTTGCCACGGTGCCTCCATCTTCAAAGCCTGCACTGACTCCAACGGTTTGCTACCCGCTGTATAACCCCCTTCCTTTAATCTCACCTTTCAAAGAATATTGGCCCCCCAATACTTGAATTAATTCCTTTCAGCACAATTGTCTTCTCCCATTAAAAAACAAACAAAAAAATTATCCCAGCGCCATCTTTGCTCAGATGCAGGATTATTCACTGCTTGACACGTATCAAAATGCAAAGCAGGGTAATGCGTGACATATGGTACCTTCTTAATCTATTAGAAACCCCTAATGCTGTAATATCTATTCAGCCTTTAAAGTAATGACAGCTGTTAAATCTTTATGCAAAGATATTCCATATTACAGCCTATACCATTTGACATATCGATGTCGATACATATATAGAAATTGGTTTGGGTTTCTTAAGACATCATAGTATATCAACAGTAATGTATGCACAACGTTTTATGGACATAGATGCACATATACGTGTGTATACATACGTACACCTAAAAAACAGACACATCCACCATACTGACAAATCACAGACAAAGATTCTGATAACTTGCAAATATTTGAGCAACGCTGATGTGACTCCTCCCACAGAAGGCAACCAGGCAGCCCCGGTAACTTTCCATGACACCTTTCTGGTTTCGCAGGTCAGCGGAGTTGCCCAACTCTGTGTTAAGGCCCAGGGGAACGCAATGGTGGCTTCGATGGACAAAGCTGGCTCCACCAGTGGTTTGTAACAGGAGACACATTCAAACAGACCTGTGGTTGACATTTTCATTTTACAGGCGGAGGAAGTACCTCATGATAAATTTCCCATTTTGACAGAAATTATTTCCATATAAAACAAAGAATCTGACACATAAGAGACGGAAAAGACTGACTAATTCATCCAGTCTGTCACCTCGCCAGCACCAAACCAGCTCTTACAGCACTGAGCAAGTCTTTTCTAAAGGTCAGGGAGCTGCCAAGCCCAGAGCTACAGCGTTCACATCCTCTTCTGCGGTTTTCATACCAGAGTCTGACAATGGGACAAAGAACATAATTCTACATCTTCACAAAGTGTCCGTTTGCAGTCAGGAGAGCAGGGTCATTCTATTAGCAAAGAGATCAAAGAAATGCCACAAGCCCTGACTAAGTCTATGACTGTTTACTTTTCTAGTTTTTTCATCGTGCATATTTTAAAAACAATATTTGATTTTGGTACCTTCCTTACAGCTGACGGAATAACTGAGACATAAGGAGACTGCTATTTTCCTTACAGAAAAGGCAAAATACCTTTCTAAGCCAGCAGAAACTGGAGCAAAACAGAACAAAATCCTGTATCGCATTTTTGGTGATAATTGCTTAGGGGGTTTGGGTTCGTGTTCACAGAAAATTGTGTGCAAATTTTCTTCAAATTTGGTAAAGAGCATCCATCACCCCCACACAGATGTGCTTTATTTCTGCTGCCACAGCAATTCCATTTTCTAAACTCCTTTGAGGGGGAAGCACATCTGTATACTAATCTAATATATCTATATCTATAAACATTCTCCATTTATTTATAAGGCAATACAAATTACACAGCAAAAAAGAAAACACCACCAAAATCAACATTTTTTTCCCCCATCTAAACTCAACTCACAAAATGGCCATTTAGGATTTAAATTTCCACTACAGAAGATCCAAAAAGATCAAAATTGCAAGTACAAAACCCCTCAGAGGTTTCTCAGAAGGGGCACACACTGATGCCCCCAGAGCTAAAACCCATGTAACTGATGAGTTGGTTACACGCCGGCTCCAGCTGCAAAGGTGTTTGTGCAATTACCCCCCAAACCCCACGTAGCAGGGAGCTGCTGAACATAGCTGCTTCTAAGTTAATAGCTGCTTGATACTGAATTATGGTGGTTGCTCCCCTCTCCCACAACAAACCCCACCAGTAGTTCACAGGAAAGAATACGTAAGAGGCCGAAATATCCTCTGAAACCCACGGAGGGCTCAGCGCCCCGCGGGAGAAGAGGGGGGAGACAGCGGAGCAGCAGGAGACACCGAGAGGGGAAAATCCCAACCTCTCTGTCAGGTTCCTCACACCCTTGGGTCCCTCACACTCTGCTCCCAAAGTTCCTCAGTTCAGTGATGGCACTCTGTCACAAATCTCCCTTCCTGCAAAATACATCCCATATTTCCAATCCACACTGGAAACAAACCCAAACCCCAAAGCTCATTCAAACATTGCAGAGAAGTGCCAAGAGACATCGAACAACATTTTTGGTCCAGTCAAACGGAAATGCAACAAATCTAAACGTAAAAGGACCAGGTGCCAGTCCCTGTGCTGTCAGTGAGCCTCCACATTTACACACCCTCTTCCTGAGGAACAGATTTTCATTTTGAAATATTGTGATATAGACTTTTAGGAGTGTGGTTTTCTGCACCTTCCTTTCTTTGATGGACCTAATCCCATGAATAGAGGCAACACCTCATTATAACCAGGAATAAAACTTCATTTTTTTTTAAAGGATTTGGGCGCTAGCACTCTCTACTTTTTGTGCAGTTAAGGTTTGTACAGGAGCTTAGAGAACACGAACAACAATGACCACAATTTACAAATATCAGAAAAGCTTTCCTTTTTTTTCCCAAGACACTAAGCAATGTGCCTTGTATGAAGCACTAAAATATTCACTTTGAAGATTATTTTTTTCAGTTGGACTAGTTGTGGGGTCGAATACAATACAATTACATCACTTCAATCCCCTAAAGCTGAGCCGGCTTGAATATAAAAATAGGGTGAAGTTACTCTTTGGCCCCAATTTAAAAAGCAGCAAATTCCTCTTGTTTCAGGGTATAAAGGATACGGCAACAGAATTAGCAATCTTCTACAGCACAAACCATCTCAGGGAAAGTTAACTACGAAGCCCAGAACTGCAATTTCAGAAAGCAGCACTCTGAAGTGTACTGATAAATGGAAAATATAAACAATTTACACACTTCCTCTTCATGCTTAATCACAAATATTTTCCTTGCTTCATAGAACATCTTCCAAAAGGTAACAACTAAACACAGCAAGACATTACAGCGCTGCAAGTCAAGTAAATGAAAGACAGGGCACGCCAGCGACTTGCAGGAGAGGTTAAATCAACTCAAGACGTCCCAGCAGAGGTGGCAGGAGCCAGCGCCGTCCCCCGCCGGGCTCCCCCATCCCCGGGAGGAAAGCAAGGGCTGAGACACAGCAAAGAAGGAGGGGGGATGCACCTGGCTTGGCCACAGCCTCTTCAACGAACTCAAACACCAGTTGTGATGAAGCGTGAGTGCACGGGGGCACAGGCAGGTCCACAGGTTACACGTGGACATCATCTGGGGACGGCCGGTTTCACATCCCATTGGCACACCCGCACAGAAGTTTAGACTTTAGAGAGTTTCTCAGGACAGAATAACAACCAGATTGTGAAAATCCTGATGTTGTCTTATAAAAATTATAGCGGGCTTTAATTCATGAATATGCAAATTCTTTGCTAGGTCTTCAAATCCCGCCAGCAGCAGCAAAAACCCGCTCGTGTCCAAACAGATCATTGTGTCCCCGACTGCAGCAGAGCAAGGAATTTCTGGGGTAAGGATGCATTTTGCCATGGAATAAGCTTCAGAAACTTAGATTCTGATGGACTCCACAAGAGGGAGAGGCTTCATCTGTTCTGTCACAGGTGACTGTGACTCTGGGGCTCTGCCCACAGAGGAAAATGAGTCTTGCTGGGTAAGGCTGAGGCCCGGGAGCGCAGAGTGAGGGCTGAGCCTTCCGTCCCACTGCTGAAGCTGAGATCTTCCAACGGTGACCTGCTCGGAACGGCCAGGCTCTCCTCCTGCTAATTGCCCTGATGATCCCACGTTACGTATCTGCACTGATCCTACATATTGGGAATTCCCATACTTACACAGGTGTCTGCCCATTCCTTCCTCTCCTCCCCAAATATTGGTACTTCTCAGAGAAAATTGCTTCTCTACCCACCAAATGGCAAACTAGTCCCTTGCTGGAAGGCAGCGGAAGGAGGATATTGCTGGGTTTGTTTCTAAATGTGTTACTGTTTATTTGTTGACACAAGAAATAAAAAATTGACTCTCTTACTAATCTGTGTTGAAACAAATCCCGTTATCATCATTTATAAAGTCCATCTAGATTTTAAAAAAACAACAATATAAACACATGTTCCCAAAGGAGAGGACGACTCATCATACAACAGAACACACAGCCTAGAGCAGCTAGACACAGCCGTCATCAAAACACGGTTGATCTGCCCCTGCAAAAGCAAAACCCAGGGAATTTCCCTTAGTGTCCTTTGCGTATGAGCTGCGGACAGGAGTACCCGTCCAGGACAAACAAGATCTTATACAAGTGACCCAGGATCCTGCTCCCGACCTCGGGGACACTCCGGCGGAGGTGCCCTGGCGCTGGCAGGCTCCACAGCAGTGCAGCACTTCAACCATTTACAGACCCACTTTGAGCCGGGTGTGATAACCAGTAAAGCCCACTCCATGCAACAGCACGATTTAATTTCTAGAATTCGGACTATTTCATCTACGTAAATAATGTATTGAGGCCTAAAGTACCATATCTTTGTAGAGAGAAGGGGTTACTGGTTTATTGTTAGAGGAAAAATGATTCACTAGTAACAACAATTCTCTGAAATACTCAACCCCCAGCTTGTCCTGCCCTACTGTTCTTAACAGACGGTGACAGTTCAGCGACAGCTTTCTGTGTAAACTACAGACGGGGCCTAAACGCCCCCACCATCGTGTGGCTGGAGCATCTCCCCGCAGAGGCAGCGAACGGGGAGGAGCGAGGGGGGCTCTCCTGCCCCGCGAGCGCCCAAACATATGGAATATGTGCAGAGCACTTCTTTTGGTGTGGAGAGAAAGAAAGACAGTGTGAAGTCATTCAAGCGGAATGATAACTAAACCAAAGCCAGATCAAAGGACCGAAGAAGAAAGACTGAAATGTGAAGCTGAAATATTTATTGCCTTCAAAACATCATCCCTATCCTGTCCCTGGGCACTTTAATATTTCGAAGTTGTTAGAAAGCATTCTCAGTTGTTTCATCATTTCAAAGAAATAAAGCCAAAAATATAAAGTAGAGAACAAGTTTATCTTTCATTCCCCAATTTTAAGTATAAGATGAGCTTGTCTTTATGAGAAAAAGCACAAATCCACTTATAAATTGTTTACGGTTTGCATAATTTGAGATGTTAACATCAAAAAGCTGGTCTGCATTCCTTCAAGTAAGCTATAACAATGAATGAGATTTACAATACAATTACTATTTTAAACCATATACTTATGTTTTAAATAAGTCATGAGATAACATTAACAAACTAAACCACCACTTCAAGCCCTTAATGAATTTAGAGTAAATAATATTCCACATGTGTATATCACACTTTTGTGAACTAAGAAGAATAATGCATTACATTCAAAATTAATGGCTCACAAATTAACTAGACACTGGTTAAACACACTAATAATTTTTATAACTATTTCTCATTATAATAATGACAGGGTACTGTTGTGCTAGGTGCTGTGCAAACAGAATAAAAACAGCAACTGCGAAATGACGAATGAGATGTGGGTTAAAAGGCTGGGCAAGTGTAAATGTGGCTGGAAAGGAAAATGTTATAATTTTGCCCAACGCTGCAGAAACTGCCTACAAGATTTAGATACGCCACATTTATGAAAGGCCACAGAGGCTCGATTATCAAGAGAGGAGGATTAAAACAGAGATGAATAGTCCTGGCTTTTACAGGCTGAGATGACAGCTAAACCTCAACAAGGAGAACGTGGAGGGGAGCACTGGAGAGACAGGTGTAGATAATGGCTCAGATAAAAGGAGACAAGACTGTCATTAAAAGGGGGACCAGAAAGTCAGCAGCACAGACAGTAAACAGATTCATGAGATATCCCGAGAATAGATGCAAAGAAGGGAAAGATAGGGATCAGAGAAGAGTGCAGTGGCACAGAAAGCTGGAGGGCGAACAAAATAAACCATCTGAAGGACAAACTATGGGAGACACCACCGAGCGGAGGAGAGCCAGGCAAGAAGAATCACTTCACACCAACAAAGAACAGCCCAAGACATGTTATGAGTGACAGAGCCAACAGAGGTTGGCAAATCAAAGACAATGGGAAGGAAATAACAGTATTAAGATTGTCTCAAATTTTTCCAATACTGAGTTCTAACTGGAACATCTAACTAATTACTGCAGCTTAAAGAGTGCCAGGTTTATTATTTCAAAGAGGTTGCTGAGTCAAAAAGCCTTTAATAAGATACATAGAAAGTAAATGTAAACTTAATGTTACCAAGTTTAATTGAAGTCTAGGAATCATAATTGTCTACCAACAAGAACAAAAGGATCAGTTATTCCTTGTACTATTTTTGTAGATAGTTTTTAACTGACCCCAAAAAGGTAACAGTCTGAAATATTTCATGCTTATTAAAAATCAGTAACTGAACTGAAAGTAAGGCTTTCTTTAGCCAACTGAGGCTCTTCTCATTTCATCAACATTTTGGGCCCTATATAGTCTTGAAATACACTGCCCTGAATCTACAAGATACACTACCGTGACATGGAAGCCGTTCAGAATAATAACAGAACAATTCTGACATTTGTGTTAATATTTGTAGTGAGGTCAAAAATCTATAGCCCTTAACTGCATTAATTATTAGAGTAGCCATTCAGAGCAGTTAACCTGAGCGCTACAGCGTAACACACTGATGCTGTTCATCTCACAAGGCAACACTTTTCATGTCATACAGCCACTTATTCTATTGAAGCATTTTCATAGTTGATACTGTTAAAAAGATGTCATTTGATATCTCTATAACCATCGTGAGGGACATAACAGTCCCACAGACAAGGATTAAAAAAACAACTGTTACTCTTTTTGTACAACTGAAGCTTTCCTTTAAATACATATTTCATTATTGCCAGTAGGTCTCCAGAGAAACTGGTGAAAGAAAATGAAAGGCTGTAAATAGTTAATAGAACACTTTATTTTTTCTTTTAAGTGAGACTATTAAATAAAGCTACCACATTTTTTTGTCCTCTGTTCATACTTTACATTGTGCCCCCTAGAGTGAGGGTTATGTCAGCGTGTTCTCTAGGGCTAAAGGAATGTTTACAATATGCTGGAAACTTTGACTGGTTTTGCTCTAAAAGGTTTCAGATGCTCGAACAGAGCACCAAGTGGGGAACAGCTGGCTGCTTTTCCACTGGTTCTTAGAGGGGGGAAAAAACCCCAAAACACTAAAAAACACACCGCCCTGTTTTAAAGAGTAAAATGTATCCAAACTCTTCAGCCACTTAACATTACCACTGGTTTTAAACCAAAGCTTGTTTTTTTCATATCATATTGCAACTGTTGCAACAAGACAACACTAAACATTTTAATAAAAGAGAATGACGAACACAATGAACATGAGTATAAACTCTTAACAACGTTCTTTATTGCAACATTTGGAATTAAAGACAATGCCTTCTCATATTTCTTTAATTATTTCCGACTTTAAATAGTAATAGCTTTTCCATTCCTGCAAGAATTCCTCCACACAAAAATACTTCATTTTCAAGGAAAAATGGAATTAACTACAGGAAAACAGCTACACTTAGGCAATTATCCTAAAAATATTAACAACAAGAAGCGATTATTCAGAATCTGGATTCAACTCAGAGGAGCAAGAAAGGAAAAAAAAACCCAACTGGCGGTTAAAGCCACGGCTGCATTTATTTATCATTGTATTGATGAATATCACACAGTTGTATTTTTCTGTGTGCAACAGTATTTATGACATCCACCACTACAGGACATCCACACAACACGATTCACACAATAGTGCTCTGAAGAAGCAGCTGTTTGAAAATAAAGTTCCTCAAGGGTTTGGTATCATTAAGTTCTCCAAATCACCGTAAATCACAGGGGTTTAAAAATACAATTTCTGTATATTTTGAAAGTCCAGATTTAACTTTTTTTAAAATGTTGGGTGCCAACATAATGGCAAATGCAAAATTATGCAACTGTAACATGCAACACAAAATGAAATTGTATTTATTTATTTATTCTACCTCCTTCCACCATCTATCTTTATGTTGTTATTTATCCTTGCCTTTATCTATTTCCCCCGTTATTAGCTTAGAAGCATTACGTATACCATTTATTTCTCTCAGATTTACATACCCTCAGTTCCTTTATATTGTCACTTTCACGATCATACAGAGAAAAGAAAAATTATATAAACGCAATGGGAGTTTTACAGGAGATTAGCAATCGCAAAGACTCAAACCCCTTTCCACAGACTGCTGGTGCTGCAATCCCATAGTTTTACTGGGAACAAGGCAAAAAGAGCCTTTCAGACCAAACAAATCTGGGCCTTCTCTTTGTATATGAAAGAAGACTATACAATGAAAAATGAGTCATTACACACCCACCGCTGTAGGAAAAAACAGAACAGAGATTCTGCAAGGGACCCCCTTGCCCCCTCGCCGCGTTCGTCCCGTCCCCGCTCCACCGGCAGAGCCGAGCCCTGGGCAGCACCAGCCAGAAGAGAGTGGCTGCTGGGGCCGGCAGGGAGTCTCAGAACAAAACATCACCTAAAACACTCAGGGCAGCATGATAGTGGGATCACCTAAACTCAAATCATTCCTCTGCACCAGAGTCCAAACCAGACCCTGTGAAAACAAAACCGAGAGGAGAAGGGAACATCCTGAAACTGCGCTCCAGCATCCCTTTTGTCGGGAATTCAGGCTGAAGCTGCAGAACTATAATGAGACTTCTTCTTGCGAAACACGCCAACACTAGCTCCTGCTCTTGAGTAAGCGCGATACAAAAGCCACTCTCCAAAGGCTTTACAAGAAGCAGCACTAAGTTTAAAGCCTGAGGACAAGCATGACAAGAGCCCCAGCTCCGCTGCTCCACACGCCTTGTGACAGCGTCAGGTAGGGGACAAATGACTCAGAAGGGAATAACCAGATGACTGGCCAATCACACTAGGAGATGGCAAGCAGAAGCCCTTTGAATAAAGAAATGACTAAGATTTGAGGAAGAGTAACTGGTACAAAAAAATTGTGATTTCCTTCCCCAAACAGCATTTTTTCAACTTTAGTTAATAAAAGTGCAAACGCATTTTAATCAGACACTTTCTATGAGATAAAGCTTTGCAGCAGTAATAACCACACACAGGAACTGAAATGCAGAATATACATTAGTATCACCGAACCACAGTTAACAAGTTCCTAGAAATAGCAGAGCCCAGCATCAGCACGCTGAGGGGTAAGGCCTGACACGGGTACCTGTCGGGGATCACGGGAAGCAACGATCCAGTCTCTCTACAGCTACAGTGAGGAACCTCCTCAGCACCATCCCCACAAAGAAATCAACTTCTTGTCCTTGATTCTCATATCAAGCATTCCCAGAGAAAACATGTGCACATACACAAGTCCATGTAGGAAGAGAAAGGTAAATTACTTTCATTTCTGTATGTTACTGAACATCTACACGCACCACCCTCACACCATGCCTCTGCTTGAAGAGACTTTGAAACATTTAGGTCTAAACCAAATCACAATATACTGCGAAAACTGTATGTGTGCTTTAGAAACTGTTGTAAAAATACAAATCTGCTAATAGATAGGAGCAGCTTTGCTGGTTTCTGGGAAGTGCAGCCCCTCTGTCTTCCCGAGAAGAGTCTTAAACAAGTTCAGATGAGGGGTAGAGAAGCACTGGAGAAGAGGTGCTGCTAGTTTCTTGTGTAAACAAACAATTTTATTAAGTGACTTTCAACAAACCAGCTGCTAAACATTTGCTCTGTATCATCGCCACTTGCAAAGTGCTGAGATTTGGCTCCAAAGCAGGTTTAAAAAAAACGCAAAGATTGCAAGGGAGAATGTTAGGAAGCATTTGACTGCGGATGGTGTGCAGGCGTTCCCCGACACCCAGTGTCCTTCTCCAATGCCTGCACCTGCAGAGGGAACTGCTCATTTCTCCTCATGTGGCTTTTAAAAAACTGATCCCTTCAATCACACTTCAGAGTAGAAGAATGAGAACTCAGGAAAGCTCTATTTCAGTAGCACGATGGAATACTAGTTTGTGCATGAGACACACAACCTAAAAAGCATTAAATCAGATCCCATAATTATTTCCAGTACGTTAGAACCATCCCAACCATTATCCTGAGAAATGTGCTTCCATGCAGGGGACACACGGCAACAGCCTCCGCTCATACGAATGTTTACAATTTAGTCCAAAATCCCCATCTCAAGACAGACACACTTGCCATGTCTGTGCAATCACAAAGCTGCTATGGACTCCAGTGGCAAAACCCAAACCACATTAAAACTGAGGTGGCCTAAAGATACGTTGTATTCACACTGCAAAAACCTGTAACTATGACTATTTACTTATACAATGAAATTCTCCCTTCTCTACTGTTTCATCTTTAGGTTTTTTATCTATTATTACCAATAACATAGAAATGGACTTCAAACTCAATGCTGTAACCCAAATGTTTCTGCCTGCACACCCGGTGTCCCCCCTGCTGTAGGTCAAGCTGGCAGTTACACCTCCTAGACTGATGGAGGATATAAGCCCTAACCACGCACACGCCTGCTCTGCTCTTTCCTTGCATCATAAAAGAGATTTCTTACCTCTCGTCTTAAGCAACACTCTTCTAAGTTTCTCTGTTAATTAGCAAATAAATGAGGCCACCCTTAAAGTATCTGCACTTCTGCTGACTGCAAATCATGCCTGGCACAGAACTGTGCTTCTTCCTGGGGATGCCTTTTGGATCACTGCTGTGACTGCCACACCAACATTAAATTCCGAGTATTTAAATTGGGACTGCAATATGTCCTTATTGAACACTCACTCTTACTGCTGTTTCATGAAGTTACTACTATCATTATTTCTGAAATTTTCACAGTGACTAGGAAGATGGTTGTCTGTAGTTTACAAGGATATTTTGGAATCAAAAGGAACAGTAGAAAAGGAAAGGTATTCAAGAAAATAAAACCGTCAATATGTCTTCAAGCAATTCTGTAGTCAGAGGGCTAGAGTTCTTTGTCTTTATTTTGTGGTCTAATATCAACAGAGGTCCCTCTTTAGCACACTGGCTGTTGAAAAGAAATATAATTCATTATTTGTGATTGACATCAAACTGAATAAAGCATCAACAGCTCAAAATATTTCTATCATCTTATGAAAATAAGTGTCCTTGTTTAGTAATTAAGGTTAAAAACTGCTATTTATGGACACAGCAAAAGTCCTCATAGCCAGAGAATGTGTGAAGCAGGTCCAAACAGAAGGGAGATTAAATACTTCTACTACTCTTTCTCTTCCATCTGATTTCTTCAGCACCAAATGGATACAGACTTTTTTCTAAATTTTTTCTGTTGTACTCAGCTCAGTCTGCAGTGTGACAAATTGCAATATAACTATACCTCTTTATTTCCTACTCCTCTACTTAAAATGAAAGAGATAAGAACCACAGAGATTTAGCCTATTTGTAACCCACTCTCATGACATATTTTATGCAAACAAACTAAAGGGATTAGAGAAACAACCTTTCCCCCCAAGTAATTACCAAGAAGCTTTTTAAGAACACTTTGCTATTATATAAATGCAGTTTAAATTACATTCTAGAAAAATCCTTGGAGCACTTCCCATAGTCACTTTTGCTAGGCAATGCCGATGGCATGCACTGCTAAACTAAATATAAATTTTCTATCTACAAGTCACCACCAATAGTCAGGAGTATTAGAACAATTCTTTCGCAAAAGATTTGTTTTTGACAAGATATTTCTACCTAAAGCTTCAGAAGAAAAAACCCAAGCTTCAATAAAGTATGTATACTGCAATTCAGTATTAAAACTCTGGCAACACTGTTTATTTGAAGTGAAAGATACTTTCAGAAATGTGGATTTTACTATTCCACACAATGTCTCAAATCACTTTCATTATGCAACTGTGTGGATATGTTTGAAACTGCAATAGCACCGTTTGCTGTCACATCACTGGAAAAACAATAACGATAATAAAACAAACCCCCTGAAATGCTGCCACTTCCCTCCCTGCGCCTGCCTGCTCCCCACCCAACCCTGTGCCCATCGCAGAATCAAAGTGCATTCACATCAAAGTGGTTTATGAGAAATCACTGATGCACCTACTGGGTTCTGAGCTGCAATTCCATGAGGCATCCTGTCTATTGAAGATGGTGAACTATGTTTTCACCCATCTCGAGGAATATAAGGTTGTTTTCTAAAGGTTCACTGTGTCTGCCTTGGCTTGTAATTACTTAATTTGAATCCACAAATAGTCAAAGAAATGCAGCAAAATAAAGCATTTCCACATATGACGTCTTGTAGATTCATGTATCAATTACAAAATAATTACTTATTAGTATTACTAATTCCATTACTAATCTTAAAGTTAACCCCAAATCACTGGTATAAAACAACCAAGAGAGCAGTGGAATAGATTCATTATTAAGGAGTACGCCGTCTCCAAAATTAAAACATTTTCCACTTTAAATTACAATAGTGATACATCATTTAATATTAGAAATCGCTACATTATTTTCACCACCTTGAATCAAAGAATAAAATTAAAAAAAAGCGTAACAGAAAGAGCTTGCACAGGCCACAGGAGCCTGGGAGAAGTACTCCCCACGAGGAGTGGAAGTAGCGTACACAAGAAGACACTCGGAAAAGCTGGAATTAATCACTTGCTGCAGGGGAAACAGCCTGGACATAGTTTTACCCGGTCATGCAGTCTCCAGGGCTGCCAGGTGCCAGAGGCCAACCCAGCCCAGCAGTGGCCAAGGGAACCTCTCACACAAAGCCCATGGCTGGGACTGGCCTCTGCCAACACCGTCTTAATGTGCACGCACCAGGCAACCGGGCTCCTGAGGCTGCCGTCTTCCGAATCCTGACTCTAACCCAAACATTAGACCCGACCTTAATTATAGCTAGGGAATGCCTGAAATAAATTAGGACCTCCTCAGGCACCTGCAGAGCTTCTCAGCACAGCGCTGTTAACCAAAAAGCAGGTTCCAACCCCGCAGCAGAGAGGGCACCAACCCACGGCACCAGCGCCGGCCCCAGGGGAGCGCGAGCGGGTTCCCTCCGCACCCCGGCGCCCACACGGGAACATATCCTGAGCAGCCAGGGCACTGCTAAGTCAGATTTATTTCATTAACCTAAGTGCAAACCAGCATGTTATTTGAAAGCCACGGAAGATCATGAATGCAACTACATTATCAATGGATCAGACGTTAAAATACTAAAAGATTAAGTTTAGCTGATAAACAGTCAATCTCCCTAAAATTATAAATAATAGTCAGAGTAAGGAATTTAAAGATTAAAAGCTAGAGTTTTTATTAATGTCTGTAGTGATTTAAGATAGTTTCTATTGATGCCAAGTAACTAAAAGATTACAGAAATAAAGGAATGCAGACTTCAGCCCTATGACTTTTATTGAATAAAAGTATCTACACAATGCCTCTATCAGCCCAGATAAGATACAATGTAATATTGAACTGAATAGTTTTAGCTAATAACTTCTGGTTTCTTTCAGAATAATCTGCTTTCCCTAGACATTATTTTCCATGGCTTTGAATTTAAACTGGATAAACATATGGAAACAATATTTTACACAACAAAAAATGGAAGCAGTGTAACAAGATGTGATCTTGTCCTACACGCATCTGCTGCACGTAAACCACTCCTCCGCTCCGAAAACACCAAACTTGTTGCATCCCGATTAGGTCTTTAATGTACAAGGTCAGCAAAAAAGCTGTTCCAAGTTAGTTAATGAAAAGTGTCTTCTGTTTGCTGCAGCCCATTTCTCCAAGGCTCAGCTACATGTGAAAACCAAGTATTCACACACAAACGTGTGATTTCAAAGAGGAAAAAGACACATTAAAGTTGTAATTTATGGATAATAAAAAAAATATATATCAAAACCATCATATAATAAATCAAGCTAGAATATAATCTAAATACATAAATCTTTCAAATTTATCCCTCTGAAATAGTCCAAAGCAACTAGTCTGTAGCTTGGATGATTTGCCCACCATGTATCTACCCTCCATGGAAGCCAGTTTTGAGTATTTGGCAGAACAAGACCTGTGACATCACTAACTGCAGTGCTGGTTTGTTCCTACCACTGAAATTCAACAAATTTGGGTGCCTTGGTTCTTGCTCAACTTTAATTATTATAGCTGAATAGAACCCTGAAGATGCAGCTTTACAACAGGAAGATACCTCAGATAAATTATAGGAAGGCAATTAGATGAGACAAAGCATAAATTTATTTAATAAATTTGACTAAAGGGGGAAGTCTCAGCAATTATTCCATATTCACTTACTTCAAAGTCTCCTCCACTTTGCGAATCTTCTTTAGAGCATCCTCTCTTTCTTTATCAAGATCATTCCGGATGCCATGAATCTACCATTTGAAGGAAAAGAATACCATATTTTAGCTATAACAAAGTCTGATTTAAAAAAATAGGTTTTTTGCATGGATGTAGACAACCATCTATACGCTTTTAAAATTACATAAAATGCAAGAATAAGGACTAACAGAGAGAGGAAGTATGAGAATATAGACGATAGAGCTATTTGTCGTCTTAAGCTGAACATTATTCTCCAGACTAAAGAAATACCAGTAATACCTAAAAAGGCACTAGATTTTCTCTAGATAAATAAAGCAAAGCATATATAAATGTGCCTAAAATAGTGACATTTATTCTCTATGGAGCTCCTACTTACCAATTTGTGAACACCCAAAGTGAACTACTTGTTATCAAGTCTTACAACAATAAAAACCTGTGTACATACTGGGCATGGAATATTCCCTTGGCCAGCTCATCCCGTCCCTGCTCCCTTTCAGCTTCTACAGGAAAGCTGAAAAGGTCCTTGACTTACTATAAACACGACTTAGCAACAATTAAACAATATGTGTTACCAACATTATTCTCATACTAAATCCAAACCACAGCAGCTACCAGGAAGAAAATTAACCCTACCCCAGCTGAAACCAGGACACTTCCACTTCCTAAATTCACTAACCAGGAATAGACATTTTTAAGAAGAATTCTTTCTGGTACTTCTGGATCAGGAGAGGAAAGCAGCTTCAGAATTTGGCAGCCTCCCAGGCATGGTCCAAACCATGGGTTTCCACAATATTTTTTGCCAAAAGCAGTTGAAGTACAGAAGTTAGTTCTGTTTAGGATTGCTCAAGTGACAAAGTGGCGATGTGACCTACTGGCCATGCTGTTCCTTGCTGGGTGGATCCTTTATTTGTCTACAATCATTTGTAGTGTTACATGCTATTAAGTCACTACAATAAAGAATAATGCGTTTTAATGAGTGTAGAGGCAGAAGCATAAGAATATAGTCCAATGAAAAAACACATGCAGAGATTCTCTGCTGTAAGCAGTTCCATGTAGGCCTTTACTACATGGAGGTCCGAACACTTGGTGTGAAAGAGCATCAAAACAGACTGGCTGTCTCTCAGT
>JAOXJM010000003.1:36701913-36715933 GCA_026413425.1 Tringa solitaria
AGCATCCAAACCGACGGGCTGTCTCTCAGTGAGTAAAGAAGGTAATGTCGAACCTGGTAAAATTATATACATTTAACAGCTGGCTCAAGAATGGCTCTCAGGAATAATCTGTCACCGTTCTTGTGCTGAGCTGAATGGTTGAAAAACAAGCAGTAGATTACTTATAAAACCAGGTGTTTCCTTTGCTTGTAAAACCATTTAGCCTAACTGGTTCCTGATTCAGCAGATAAGCACATTTAATCAAGCAGTGACATTTAGGGTTACTACCTATTATTTGTTTGATGTTTAAATATCCTAGCAGGCAATAGCCACTGTAGACTAATAAAGATTATTAGATAATGGGTATGTTCTTAAGTGAACAGATTGCACCAGACACTGCACGATTCCTTTACTTGAAGGCAAACTTGTTTTAGTATTTTATGGCCCAATCTATACTATTTTATGGGTTTATATCCATAGATTGTTCACCTGTATTTCCCCCCTCTGTCTCAAAGGTTGGATTTCAAAAAAACACAATTCTATCAAAATCTATGAATAGGCAAACTGCCTATTCATAAAGTTATCTATTAAAGTTATCTATTAAAAATAAAGGGTCTGCTTTCTTGTTTAGTGGTGGAGTTATAGCTCCAGTCCCTGTGCGCTGGCGAGGAGGGACCACTGACACGCTCAGCCCACCTCCAGCATCCTTCTCCCAAATGATCCTCAAACCTCATCCAAGATTTACACCAACCAGGCACCGCTGCCGAAAGGTAACGCGGCTGCATCTGCCTCACTGCCCAGAATTGTAAAGTTTAACAGCGTGGATGTGAGCCTGTTGATGGCATTTGGACTCAGCACCTGGAATCACTAACAGCCACATTTAGTTCACACTTATCTGCAGAAGAAGTGATGCATTGCAATAAACCAACGACCACTATATTTCAATAGCTAGAAGGTAGGCAAATTATGCCAATATATTTATATTTTGACCTGCAACGTTATTCCAATCCTTGGCTCTTATGAATGTTGGCCTGAAGAAAAGCCATGACTTGTCTAAAAAGAAAAATGTGGGCGAGGATTAGACCAAAACATATCTTGGAATGAAATAGTATTTGACTTCAAGGCAGCAGAAGGCACTAGCTAAAACAAAAAAAGGTACTACAATTCACATTGCAAATGCTATTACCAAGTAACAAGTAGTTATGATCACAATTCATTAGTTTACGTTATAAATTTGCCACATTGGAAATGACATGTTTGAATTACACATCCTTTCAGTTAAACAGGCATCGAATGTACCCTCTTACCAAACACTGTGTGAGCTAAACATGTAACATCATGAAAATGGAAGTTTCATTTGAAGCCTATTGATGTTTAAAGTCTAAAAGAGCAGACAGTATTTGCAAAGTGCTTTAAGATGAAGTGGGTTTGATGAAGATTATATTTTTTTAATTTAAGCTTTTGAGGTAAAGCACAATGTATGTTGACAATGTATAGAGAACACATTTCAAATCATGGAATAAAGAGATATTGGGGAAAAAGAAGTACGGAAGAACATATGAACACTGACAAAAGGTCAGGCTAAGTGCAATTTAGAATCACAGAATCATTCAGGTGGGAAAAGACCCTCGGGATCATCGAGTCCAACCACCAACCCTACTCTGTCTTTTCTCTAACAGCAGTTAGCATCAGACACCAACAAAAGCAGCTTATACAAACAGGGCAGCACTTCTTTGGTGATGCTCTCCCAGCCTCCATCACTTGGCAACGGGTATCCGGAATCAGAGGCGATACCTCTGTACTTTAATAGCTGTATTTAAAATCTTCCTTGAAGTTGTCCAATTATTTTTCCAACCCACTTGAAATGCTTGGATTCCAAAATTTACTTATTTGGGGATTTCAGAATTTAAACTTTTAGTTCCTGTACACAACAAAATTGGAAATGTGCATAAGATGTAATATTTTCCTGAAAACATTACCTGTTTTTCATAGACACACTCCAAGTGGAGTTTGTCCTGTTGAAGCTTGTATTCTTGATCCTGCAAAGGAAGAGACGTGTATTCTAAATAAACAAATAACATTTTTCTTTCATTTCAAATCAGTCATTAAACACACATACATTTGCTATTATACAGAAAAGTCCATAAAAATTTAAAATCTACTTTATAGCATCATTAAAATATTCTTTGACATACAAAAAAATTCAAACAACAGCAAAAATATCCACCCGCAACAAAACTATCTTGAAAGTCATGATTCATGTTTTCTAAAGAGAAACAGCAACTTGTTCTCCTGAGCTATTAAAATGCCATTCTGTACTACATCAACTGTGAAATGAAGACATAGGAGGAAAAGTCGATGCCAAAACACAAACAGGACTGAGACATGATACAGATATGGAACTTATTATCCTGAGAGAGGAGGATTAATTTAAAAATGTATGGAAAGACAGAATATTGAACTGTTAAATAGGAACAAAAATAAAAACAATTTTGAAACTTACTTAAAAATGTTTACAGCTTAGGAAAAAAAAGAGATTCATAATTCTTTGACATCCTTCTCTCTAATCCACTGAGCCAGGATTATACTGCTGTAATATGTGTATTACAACAAACTGTCAAAAAGTTCCCATGAACTCTGCTCTTACCAATAAGGTGATTTCTTTTAGTCATACTTTTTAAATCAACCTTTAAGGATATGGTGACACTTGATATACTTCCATAAAATAAAATCCATCCGAAGAAGCATGTTGTATAGAACTGCATTTGAGTATAGGCAGCTAAACAGTCCAACTGCTGGAGAAAGTAAAAGGGGCTGGTCATTCTGGAGTGAGAAACGCAGGGCTCACCCTCAGCTCTTGCTGCCTTTGATGTTCTGAATCTTGTAACTGTTGTTTTAATAGACACACACTACGCTGCAGCTCTTCAATCGCATCAGATGCCTGTAGGGATTTAATAGAAAAAGGAATTTTTGTGCTTCATTCCCCATTTGCTCTACAGATACATCTCTTGTGCTTTTAAATTTATTTCTCAAGGGTGCTTGGAATCTGGAGAAAATTACCAACTTGGGAAAAAACTTATATGAGTTTACAACTCCAGCTACGTCGCTTCTGCCCATCTGGTGAGCTTAGAAATGTAAACAAAACCACAGAAAAATCCCTGCTAACAAAAAACCACCTTGGCCCTAACAATTGAAAGAAAGAAAAATACTTTGTAAATTGAGTAAAGCATTATCAAAGCTCCCAGAATTCCAGAAACTGAATGCAAAAGAGGCCATTTGTCCTACGGCTCTAAGGATTAGCAGACGGTATTTAAAACATGAGCCTTTTCCGCCGTTATTTACCTTGAAAATTATATGAGATATATACCATGTATCTACTTATACATATTGGTGGATATCAACCTGATAGATGTTTTTACAGACACAAACCAGAATTATTACATTTTGGGCAGAATGTATGCTCGCAAAATTTAAAAATTATTTCTTAAACACATAAATATTTAACATAAAGTCGCATATTAAGAGTTGTGCAAGACAGTTTAACTCTGAAAAAAATATTTCCCTCATTGAGGGGTCTAATGAAAACATTAAGTCTTCAAGTGCTCCAAGGTCCTCTGGTGTCTGGAATTTTTACAGAGGCACAATCCTGTATGCACACATACACCAGAAGTATCAGTCAACTGCAGATGATGTATCACTCAAATATGGGGATGAAAAATTACATTACAATTTGTTTAAAAGTTCTGCACATGAATAACTTAGGGAACTTAGCAGTTTATTCATACACATTACATTTATATGGAGGAGACCACGTAAAGAATAAACACTGTTTTAATGCCTGCTATCCGTGGAAGCATACCTTCGCTGCAGAGAGAGCGTGTTCCTGTTTTATAAAATTGATATCAACATCAAATTTACTTTGTAGTTGCTGGATGTTCTCCTCGTATTCCTGTATAATATGGTCCTTGTCTTTCTGAAGTAAGCTGTGCCTACAAGTAGGAAGCAAACAGGATATGGAAATTGCTTTCATATTTTGGCATCTTACCCGCTCGGTACCAATCCCGCGGAGCACGCAGGTCTGCCTCTGCCACGCGCCCAATGTAACAGAATTAAATGCTTATAAATAACACAAAGATAACACACTCTTTGCGATGGTCGTTTAGGTCAATTTAAAATTGAATTTTACATCAATTAATACATCTTCATGACAATTTTCTAATGCCGATTGCCAATCACTGAGTTCTTGAAATAAAATTAATAATGTTTGCTTTTGGAAATTCCATATTCTTCAATGTTACAAACAGCAACCGCTATTCAATTACCTTGCCTTCACTTCCTGAAGCTCAGCGTATACCGCCTGGTAACGTTGTTCTGCATCAGCCTTTTCTTGAGATAATTTTTGTCGCTGTAAATTACTATTTTCAGCCTCAACAGTCAACTGCTGAACACGAGCCTCCAGTTTCTTGACCGTCTGGTTCTAAAAGAATAGGTCATTGTTGAGAAAACCCCAGAATGAATGAGGATATACCCCTGTTGTTGTTGTTCAATAGCCTAGAGCAACCAGGTTCTTTGGTGGTCCAGAGGCACAAGAGTTACAATAGCAAAGCTGTCATCAATCATGACAGTAAACTCTATGTTGCATATAAAAAAGAAATAAACCTTCAAAACATGGACGTCTATTTCCCCCCCAAAGTAACATCATCTCCCCTAAGCAAAACAATATGTGCAACTGATTTCTAAACTACAAATATTTTAAAATGAGATGACACACATTTCTGTGGAAAACTGTAACGCATGATAATACATGTAAAGCATTTTTAGACCTTCTATTAACCAAAAAGTATGTTATCACTAGCAGTATGTACAACCTGCATGTGGGAAAGACTATTTGATGAAGAAACCATATACAAAAATATTTTACTGATCATTATGGGGATGAGGAGCTATAAAAGTCATCTAGAAAACATATTAAACTGTAGAGCGTCCAGTGAAATCTGTAGCTCTTTCACGCTATGATATTCTTCTGAGTACTTTTACGACCACCATATGTTTACTGATATAAATATATATATATCAGATTTCTAAACTAAACCAAAGAGCAATACACTTCAATTGCTAAAGAATTACAGATTTTAAACAACTGCCTTTTATGTGCACGCTTCGGCAAAACCACCTCCAAGGATATAAACAGTAAGATACAGTAATATCTGCTACAGATTTAGAGGATACAAGAACAACCTTATAATACAAATGAGACATAAACAATGGGAATGCTTCTAGTTGTGTTTCAAATCAATTATCAAATATTGACTAGATAATTCACCAATCACCTTGTACAGAAAGTATATCATCTCCATTTTCTTACTAGAAAGCAGAGGCAGACAGAGAAGGAAGGTGTGCACAGAGCTACAGCGGATCCCTGTGTGGAGTGGGCCTTCCTCCATCTCTGCAGGTACAGCTTTCCTAATCCACCTCTCCATGTCGTTTGCTTAATTACAGTGATTTCCTTTCAATAAATAACAAACATCTATCAAAGGCTGTATCTTTTTGCCAGAACTCGATCCCCTAATAGAAACAATTTTAAAAGTGAGCAGAATGAGAGCCGGCAGGTAGCAGGCAACTACTCCACTGCTTCCCCTTCTTCCCGATATTTACGTTAATATGCACGGAAACGAGAGAAGAATTCCTCAGGAGGCTGGAGTCAAAAATAAGACACAGCTGTCCTTCCAGGATGTACGTATCATAGTTATTTTTATATTAACAAAGGTCCAAAGATGCGGGAAGTGAAACAGTACTTTCATCCTCTGTTAAAGCGAAATAAAATCCCAACGTTTGCCAGCCCAAGTCAGTGCCCCGGGTGCCACAGCGCTGATAAACGAGCCCGGAGCAACGCGAGGCGCGCTCACAGCCGGGACACTCACCCCCACTGCCTTGAGATACCTCACCCAAGGTACAGCAAGCTGCTCCAGCAGCACACAGCCAGTGCACAGCACAGGGTTTCTTGGGGCAGGGGGGAGTTGTTTGGTTTTGGTTTGCTTTGCTTTGTGTTTCTTTGTTTGTTTTTAAAGAACAACAACCAAAAAAAAAAAGAACAAAAAGAGTCACAGGTAACATATTACCAAATATCGTAACTCCTCCCTGCCCCAACACCCCCCAAAGTTAATACTGGTTCCATGGTGTTAGTTGAAGTGTTCAGCCAGTCCCACTTGCTAACAGCAGTGCCATTCCTGACAGCATGGAACACTGAACAAGAAAACTCTGAAATACCAACAAAAAATAACAAAAATCAGGAGAGAGAGAGAGAAAGAGAGAGAGGAAAAAAAGAAAACTAATTTCCAGTGACAGTCTAGTCTTTCATCTTAAGCCCTGCCTTGAACTCTACCTTGTTTAATTATTAAATCAGAAGCTGCTCAGCAAGATCTGTCTACTTTTGATGGTTCTTAAATTCAATCTTGCTGACAGACTGTGTCCATTTTTCTCTGTATTTACTGTTACCTATGACATGATCTGAATGCTAATTTTTAATTCAACATTCATTAATAAAGGAATAAATTTTGTTTGACATTGTCTTTTCACTCATTCAATTTTCTTTATAGCTCATCCTGATAAGAAGTACAGGATGCTTTCTTGAGGATACTTGTTAATTTTTTGCTTTTTACTCATTTATATAGTGGCCTCAAAATCCAGATTACACCTGGTAACACGTTTCTAATTATTCTAGGAAAGTAATGCAAGAAATTAGAATAATACAATAATTAATTTAAAAATCCTTTTTATTTGATCTTCAATCTAACAGAAGCATTTGATCATTTGGCGAGGAGGTGGGTAAGTAAGAAGTCACAAGTATCTGTGAAAACAGACGTACTATATAAATCCTTTTTTATAGCTTACAAACCTACAGAGCCAGAAATTCTGCTAACTTGAATCAAGACCAGCGAGAAATCCTAGAACCAGTCCTTCAATACAAACATACACCTGTGCAGTATTCATCGAAGGGCTGGACTTAGAGAAATTTTATCCAGGGGGAAAAAATCCTGGGTTGGCCTGGCTGCCAGGACACTGGTGTCTCCCCATACAGGACAACTGCTCTGCACTATCAAAACGTGGCTGGCTTCAACAGTATTTATGTGAGCTTTTGTGCAAACGCATGAAATTTGGATACTGCAAGAGACACTTGCTGTCGTGACGTATTTACAAAAAAGACTTACAGTTGACTTGATCTGTTCCAAATAATCTTCCTCCATTTTGCCCAGACGTGCATTGGTGTCCTCAAGTAGTTCCTGCATATCTTCTGTGTGCTTCTTCCGAATATTGAACTTCTCCTTCTCCATCTCAGCCACAGCGTTGTGAAGCTGCATCACAAAAATATTACCAAATAAGAAATAGCATATAAAACTAGCGGCTCCATGGTCCCAGTTGCTGCCTGGGGTTAAACCACGACAAGAAGTCATTAAAATCGCATACCTTCTCTGTCCAGAATACTAAACCACATACATATTTTTGCCATTCTCCGCTATTTTATTTGTTTATATCTTTAACTGAACACCAAGGACTTTTGCACAAAATTAATGAGTTTCTATTACAGAAACACTGACACTCCCTCTGAATACTCACACAGCCGGTTTATCTGCCTCTCCGTTTGTAAGCAGCTGCAGAGCCTTGACTATCTACTTGTCTAATAAAAGGCTTATTTGTGCCATTACTAACCCTTGATTTATATTCTGAAGACCGGTGGCCTCCCTTTCTAGTTAAGCAGCTTCAAAAATTTTCCATCTATGCAATTGACACAGCATTATTCTTTACTAATTAGTACACAAAACTCGTCTGGTGTAGTGATTGTGTAACAGCTATTATGTATTTCTTAAATTTCTAACAAACCCTTTTCCTGGCTGGGGGAAAAAGCTGCAATATACAAAATAAAAGCATCATTCTAAACACACTGCTAAAATCAGGTTAATTTGCACAAATATAGACTTTTTTCCCCCCAACATAAACACAAGCAAAATCCCAGAAGTGTCTGTGAATCTGGATCATTATTTAACAGACTTCAACAGCGGGCAGTAACTTAACATAAGATTTTTCATACAAGAGATAAGAATGTTAATAAATTATTATTATTATAAGTATCATGTATATACTGTGGAGTTCAGAAGATTTGCTGAATTTGTGATCCTTTTAAAATAATCTGGTAAAATAAACAAAAAAGTATTTAATCTACAGGTGCAAAACTTATAAATAAAACCAAGAATTCTGGGAATGTCTCTGTCTCCTGTACAACAGCCAGTTGATAATATTTGCATTATTGCCAGCAACATCTTTTCAAATAACCTGCATCTATTCAAAGGAAAAATACACAGAAATAGTAGCATATAAAGGTATAAAAATATTGCAGTATTAACTTCTACTGTATTTTCATCATAATTCCCACTATCTACTTTTTTCAATAAAATACCTGCTCCGATTTCACTTCTATAATTTCATTAAGTTAAAATTAACATTTGCTTTTTAATTTTCCTTCTTGTTTGTACACTGGCATCGCTGATGACATTTACAGCTGTAGGCAGAACTCTTGCCAGGTAACTGCAAAAAGTGGGATGACCCCAGGCTGAAAATAATGCTTCCCTAAAACAAAACAAAAACCCCCACCTAACACTGAAGCCTCGAGGTCTTAAGCACAAAGGAAAAGATTTATGATTTATCTCTTACAAGACAAGAATTAAAACCAACTTCACTTCCAGATGCAGGGCTGCAAAAAAAATTAGATTAAAGAGCGTACTTCATCTACGAAGGGAGGTGGTTTTGCCCTTTTCGTGACCCCCCCTCTCCGGAGAGGGGTAAGCAAGATAAATACTGACAATAATCTGGGCAAAGGTGAAGCTGTCTTGCAACAAACACGCTTTTCTCTCTGCTTTGCTGCTGTCTTGAGTCTAACAAGAAATAAAAATACATTGAAGAATTCATGACCCAATGCAAAAATAACAGTTCAAAGGAATCACCGTGGCAGCAGGTAGCAGCAGGTTTACCGAGATTAAAATTCCATGTCAGGTCAACCAGAAATAAACGCTTCCCTAACACATCCAGGGACTTGCCAAGAGGGGCAGATGAACCCCGGGAACGGAGTGACCAGCCGGGCAGGGACGGGTGTGCGGGAACCAGCAAAGACAGTCTTGCAAGATTACTCCGGAAAAAAATAAAATCAGTATAAGAAAGTATCACTACACGTAACATAGTCCTTATATTTATTTTTTTAAGTGAGGAAATGTATTATCCCAGATATGCACTGTAGGTGTCTTTCAAGGAACACAAGTGTTATTCATTACCCTTTTCTCCCACTCATTGTTCAAAGAATCATTGCTTTGCTCACACATCTTCTTCAACTCCACAATCTGCTTCTCTTTCGCTTCTCTGACGACTTGTGACTCACGAACAAGGGTCTGAACTGTCAAAAATGAGAAAATAAACAACCGTTCAAGAGATACCTTTGGGATTTTTCAGTGTTGGCAGCAGATGCAATCAGCTCACATCAGTTTTCCCATTGACCTGGCTTTCTGATGTTTTTTGGCGTAATCCACGTACTTTAAAATTTAGCACTTAAGATTCTGTGTCACTAAAATATTACAAGGTGTTTTCTCTTCTCTATTTACAAAATATTTCACAGTGAGTTTTCCTTACTCAAGCAGTAAATATACATCAACAAAATTCTGTATAACCCAAAGAAAACAGGCATTTTTGACCTGATTCTATGTGCATCCTTAGGAGAAAAAGTTCTCGTGAATGCCCAAGATACAAAAGGAAATTAACTTTCCCAACTTAATCAAGAATTCAGAGTCTGACAAATTTTGCAGCAAATAGAGCAAGTAGAAGTTCACTTTTCAGAAGAGACTGATGATTTTCCCTCGCTGGCAAGAGAGTAGGTAACACACACAACCCCCTACAGCTGAGCACAACCACCAGAAGCACCAGATTCCTGGCTGGAATTTACTTTCCCAAGAAGCAGGAAACAATACACACGGAAATCCCTCCCTGTTTGTACGTAATTTACCAAACTAGTGTATTATTTTACGCTGTGGTTTAGTCCATAGTGTAAATGGACTCCAAGGAATTCTGAAAGAAACTAACGTTCAAAAACTGCTGACAAGCCACACTCAGGCCAAGTTTAGTATTTAAGATGTATTCAAGCTGACTACTCGTCTTTGAAATCTCTTGCCGCAATAGTTCTAAGTAATACATTGTGGTTTGACTAAAATGTACTGAATGTACAAATAAATTAACCTTGACCCAGAGATTCCAAAAAGTTTGAAATGAGCGGTCAAAATGCTTCAGTAGCATCAAAGAAACTTTTTTTGGTGACGCTCGTAAAACCTGTAAGTATTAAATATAACAAGATCACACTGCCTCTTGGAAAATTTGGGTTGGAAGCTGTACAGCAAAGACTACTGGACAAGCCTCTAAAAATCTAAAGGCAAAAATCTGGTCAAGACCTGCAGCTGAAGAGGAAAGGAAGATCTGCGCAGAGAAGGAACACGCAAGCCCATGGCCACAAGAAAGATGCAGTGCAATACCACCAGGCAGAAAACAACCGTAGATATAAAAATCACCTTTTTTCTCCAGTTTTCTAATTGCCTCCTCAGCTTCATTCTGTTTATTTTTGTAGAGGGACTTCAATGCCTCTATTTCATCATTCTTTCTATCCAAAATCTGTAGGGAAAATTCACAATACTTTAACAAAAGTCCAAAACCCCAAAACTCCAACCAGTGCACAAAATAACTTACACTGGTTTGCGACAAAGGAACTGCCTTCAAGAAGCGCTCAGGTCGTGCAGGACTAAGTGACTGAATCTAAGTCATTTTCACAGCTAAGACTGTCAAGTTATAAACAAAGGATTGATTTAGATAAATGTAGGTAGTAGAGTAGATTAAAAAGTAGTTTCATGTTTTAGTAGGGTCTTTTTGTTTTCTTTTAAATGGGCAAATCCAACGTTGTTTTTGTTGAGTTTGGAAGTTTCATGGTGCCACTACTGCAAACAGAAAGGATTTGTTTATCTTCTCATATTTATGTTCCCTAATACTATTGAAAAGCATCTGAAATTCTCTGCAGGTTTAAGAAATACTTAAATAACTGGTGAACTTCATTGCACTCTTTTGTACTTCACCAATTGCAGTTCTTCACGTGTATTCCAAGAGACAATGGTTGGAACAGAGCAAGAACACGAGGTGGAACTACATGCACATTTCTGTACACACTGAGTTTGGGGGGAAAAAAAAAAGCTCAAATATTTTCACACTTTGAGATAGTATTTTAATTTAAACTTTATGTTTAAGATAAACATTAAAGTTACAGAAATTTTATAACAGTGCCCCAAATCTCTCATCAAGCGGAAGCTTTCATCTTAAAACAATATTACTTCATCTGCATTAAACTGTTTGTGTCTTTAAAGATTAATATGACACTATTTAACCTTTTCTAAAATATCCAACGTTATTAAACAACTTCAAAAGACAGAATTCTAATATCAGTTAGAAAAGGATGACAACTCCAGCGATGAGAAAGCATTTAAACTATTTCTTATTCTCCCAAAGCTGTTTCCTCTAGACTCCCAGCTTTGCTAACTGGTTTTGCGGGCAGACTTTGAGAGCAGAGGAGCCAAATATGCACCTGACCAAATATTCACATCCTTTCAGGAGTCTTTGATGTGTCATGGTGTTGTGTCAACGAACTTCCTCCAAGTCTGTGACTCAGCCTTAAGAAACACGACAGAGGTGCTCGGTAAAGCAAAGCGTACAGTAGGGTAAGTCATCGCGATCCCAATGCCGAGCACTTCACTCCCCTTACATTCCTGGGATCAGAGAGCTTCAGGAGGCACTTAGGACCTCGCAGAATTTGACCCCACATGTTTAAAACATGGTATTAAAAGTTAACAGTGTGGACTTTGACAATCTTTTTGTAATCTTCCCAAAAGTGGTGTTACACAACACAATACAGACAAGTTCTCTGGTGTCATTCTATCGCTTGGGGACCTGAAAGCCCCCCGCAGCTCTGAGGAGGCGGTAACACCAGTAACCAGTTCACCGACCAGCCACTGCTTTGAGATGCAGTGTCAAAGGGAGACATGGGAACAAGCGCCATTGCTGTAGCAGTAGGAACAGGTGATGTACTTGCAGATTTTCCTACTGGTTTTTTGCATTTTGTCCATAAAAATTTCATTGTTTTAAGTATATTTGCTCACATTTTTCTATAATAGGAGTGCTTCCTCTCTAAAAAAAAAAAATAAATCCTGATTTTCTGATTTCATAAGCATATGAATCCATAGAGCTATAAGGCTGGAAAAGAGGTTGTCTTGTTCAACAAACAAATCCTCTTGTATTTTCACCTGCCTTCTGCAAGCCTTTTGCCTTTCTGCATTCCTGTCAGCTTCTACAAGCCGTGACCCACAGCCTTACTGTAAAGGAACATTGGCTGCAATCGTGAGGAAGGTGAAGTACAACTGCAAATTATTTATTGTAATCAGACTCTATTATTTTCTTCTATATACTGTCTTTGGAAAACAAAATACAAACACTTCTTACCTTTTGAACATCAGTATCATGCTTCTGCTGCAATTTAAGTTTTTCTTCATGAAATTTACCTTCTGCTATTTTCATTTTCATGTCCAGCTTTAAAAGCAAAATAGAACATATATATAACTAAATTAAAGAGTAAATTACACTAATTACCTTTGCATAACTTTAAAATTACTCATTTATTTCTTTGAGAAGGCAATAGAAAGACACTAGCAAATAACTGCTACAAAAAAATCTATATTCAGTTTGTCAGTATTTTCCTATTTATTTCATAAAACCATTACAAAAGACCTCAACCAAAAACATTTATTTAGAAAATGAATTCGTAAGATGTTTTAGTTGGCAATAAAAACAACTGCTACTGCCCAGAAAAAGCTATCATCCTTTACTTAAATAAACACTTAAGAATGAAACTTTTAATATTCCTGTTAACATACCAAGAGTGGTAACCTTGCTTTTATTCTTTAGGCAGGTGTTACATTTATATAAAGAATGTCCTTTAGCCCAGATGCATGTTTATTTTTGTTTGTTTTCTATTATTCAGAGATTTCACACTATAAACACATTTCCTTTTAAAGGTGACTTATAATGGGATTGAGGATATTGCTGTTGAATTTGATTGCTGAAATACGTTTCCTGCTTCTGCCTGTGTTTGTTCAAAGCAGTGTACGTGACCCCCTCCGACACAGGAACACATCGCCACTTACTGATAGTCTAAGTTTGCATCTTAAAAGTATTTTTAAATCTCTTGCATACTTTCACTCCACCGTTACAGACTGTCTTCAGGACTCTGCAAACATGAAAGGTATTTTCTGCTTCTCAGAGTTTTCTAAAAACCAGAAGTGACACCTCGAGTTCAGATTCAGGCTATTCCACTTCTACATTTAAAGTTTTCCACTCTTCAGAAAGCAAAGTGGACAGAAAAGTTTCCCCGGAGTGACATCTCACCAGAAGACGTCCTTAAGTGTTCTGCTGCCAACAGAAAAATCTGTAGTTGCCTTTTGGATGTTCTGAGTGCCCGTGGTGCTGAGGCCCACTCACCCTGGAGCTGGACACTGGACTCCCACCACCATCTAGCTATTTTCAGTTCTCAAAATTTTGTTTAGCTCAACTAAGGACTCGACTTCTAGCCCTCTCAACTGAGAAACTCGAAAGGAACCAACAAGCATTATGCACTCTGCCTTTATTTTTATTCCTTTGACTTATCAAAAGTAGTCACTCAGGCATGAACCTTTATCTAACATATACAAACAATAAGCACACTGCAAATGATTCATTTCTTTTATAGGATTACTTTGTGTTATCTATTTATGTTTATTGTGACTTGAAAATGTGAGCTACAAAGTCAAGTCTAAGTCAAAAAGGCAATATTAGGAAGAAATTCTTCCCCTTGAAGGTGGGGAGAGTCTGGCCCAGGTTGCCCCAAGAAGCTGTGGCTGCCCCGTCCCTGGAGGGGTTCAAGGCCAGGTTGGAGGGGGCC
>JAOXJM010000003.1:36726048-36747218 GCA_026413425.1 Tringa solitaria
CTGAAGTCTGGTCTACTAGACCTCTGATTCACTGCCTCTACAAAAAAAAAACATGTGACGCTTACATGATTTCAGAAGAATCTGAAATATCTATGTGCTAAACATAGTATATTTGAGTTTTATCTTATGACTGATGTTTTAAATAAACTGAGTAGTTTATGACAAATATGTCATAGGCACACAACTTCCCTAAACTATGGAAAAGGTAAAAAAGACAACAAACAGAACTTCCCTTTGTACATATTCAAAACAAAATACCGTCAGAGAATTAGATAGGCAAGCTTTGACAGCAATCTCACCAATTAACAATATTCATAAGAAATAATACAAACTCCCACATGAATAAAAGAGGACTGGAGCTAGATGAGGCAAAGACAGAAATAATGTAGGTCCTAACAGAAATAAGGTCTAGACCTGAAGATTTTTAAAGGTATATTAAAAAAAAAATCCTCACAAAATCAACAGTTCCATTGCTTCTGTTAAAAGGTAGTTTGTAAAATTCCTAGAATTCAAACTCTTCTACATTAAAAATTCCTTCAAAGGAGCAGTCAACGTGTTCAGAAAGTCTTTTTTATGCCCTAAGTAACTCAGAAACACGCTACGTTTTTAATGAAAAGCCCTGTCATTTCAGCAAAAATTCTCTTACATGAAATTTTCCGCTATAACAAACTGCTTTGTGAATACCCAATTTCCAAAGAAAACGCTCCCATTTACAAATTTGGGTGTAATGTTCTTTTTCTAAAAAGACTCTCACCTCTTTTTCATGCATTCGAAATAGTGCCTGTTCATCACGAAAAGTGCTAGTTCTTCCGAGACCAATTTTGGGTGTCATCTATTGAATGAGAAAAAGTTCAAAACAACTTATTAAGTTGAAAGCAGTAACTCCAAGTAAAATCAATCCTAACCAGAAATGAAAAATATTAAGCATGTTTGTTTGCCCTTATAAAATATCAAGGGAATACCAATACCTACCAAAGACACCGGCATTGGTTTTTCCCGCAAATATCTTGGATTTTCTAACTGAAAAACAAGTTAGAGAAAAAGTAATCATGTCAGCATTATTATTTCTTACAGACTGTAAGAGATACCTCCAATCTTTCAAACAGGTTTGCAGTGACCACTTTGGGTGCACACTTTGCGCGGTAACCTCTACCAGGGAGGGTACACTTAACCCAGTTACTGTATCGCTGGGAAGACCAGCAACAGAACAGACTGGAGGATGCCTTCAGACACACACACCAGTTCAACAACTGCCTTCCACTAGAAAATCTGATGATCTATCTGCAAATCACCAAAACAATTCCATCTCCAGATACATGGCTGTAACCTAGACGCAACAAATTAGCTTTCCTGTGCATAATTCTTTCTCCTTTGCAACATTTCAAGGATCCTTAAGAAAACCAGCAGAACATAGAAGCCCAATAACACACTGCCAGCTTTTACAAGTTACAGAAATTATTTTTTCCCAAACTCTTGTGGTTGTGTAAATTCCATCAATGCATGTTTTAAAGGAATTTAGGCAGCTAAATACATAGCTTATACAGAAGATTTCCAACTATATTGGATAAACTTTCATTAAAATCAGTGTAAAGCTAGAATAAATTCAGAGATTACAATGATTTTAATCTAGTGGTTTTGAAAGCTACAGTTGAGTGCATTGACACTATACCCACAGCTGTAACTCGTAGAGACAAAACATAAGGAAATAATTCATTAACAGCAACGTATAATTAAAACAGCTCTTTCAATCACTATTTTTAAGAACAGAATACAAAACACTGTTCACAACCCACTTCCTCTGTCAGACAGCTATATCTTTTCAATTTTCTCAGACGATGAGGCTCAAACATCACATCACAGAGAATGCACAACACCCAAGAACAGCTTTCAAGGGTATAATCTTGTAAAATGTGGCAGCAAGATTTAGAAGACGAATATGATTGCAATACACATCCTGTAACATTTAGACTTCCCCTCCCCACCAAAACAAATAAAAAATTAAACTGATCTATGAGGCACAGCAAATATATCAAATGCTTGTACTTTCTCCAGTATTATTATATACATTTTTGTGTCAAATTTATCAGTGAAGAAGAGGCTTAATCCCTCTGAAATTTCAATTTGATACAGTATTATGCATTTCCTGTCCTAAAAGGTTAGGCAGGTTTTCTCTATGCTGTTGAAGGGTTGTCCTATTTCACCCAGAAACAGCTGTAGATACTAGCGGGTTTAACACATATATTCAATTCCAACAGATAGTACTATATAATAGTTTAATACCATAGCTGAAAGCATATAAAAATCAGTAATTTAACAAATAACTTATTTCTCTTTATTGTCAGTAAGTTTACTAAAACAGAAACGTTAAACTTTCTTTTATGTAAAGCATCCTGGGTTGTTTTTATTTGGGGATTTTTTGGGTGTCTTTTTCTTTTTTTCTTTTTTAAATATGCCACAATGATAGGCATGCAAAAACCATGGGTAGATAGCAGCGAATAAAGGAATCACCTAGTACAAAATAAATACGTAACGTTGGACCCAGAGGAGAAGATTGGTGAAGAGAAGAAAACAGGAGCGAGAACATCACATGGCACTGACCGCAGAGGACAGATAACAGTGTGGGAGAAAAAAATAATCAAGAGAGACAGAAAAAAAAAGTATAGAAATTCTGAACCAGGAAAATTTAGGAGGGTTTTCTTTGTCCTACACATTCATACTTGCAGTAGCATTTTCTATCTAAAACTTTCTAATTTTACTAGTATTATACTCTTCCTTCTGGCACATTCCACCTGCTTCCCATCCGTATCACACGCCTTCTCATGGCCTGCACAGAGCCCCAAGACCAACAGTGACCGGCCAAGAGCCCCCTGATCCAGCTCCCCCGAAATCAGGAATCATCCCCTACCCCAGCAGCTGGGGGAACCCTGAGGACCCTGAGGCTGCACAACCAAATTTCAAAGCCTTAATTATTTTCCCAAAGCACACTCTCTCATGCAAAGTGAATACAATCACCCTTTACTTTTGCCTTTTTAAAGCTAAAAATTATTGTAAATATTTACAATTAATTCAAATACTTTATCTAACCATGAAATCAAGCTGTTTACAGTCATCATTTCAAAACCAATCTAAAAACCTAAGGTATATCGTACTTGTTTACGAGAAAGAAGGAAAATGTGTATGGCCTAAGTCTTCCATTTTTTGATTCCGTAACAGCAGCCATATGTGCTTTGAAGTTAAATGTTCCCACTTTGTTACTTGTTGTGGATTATATCCACTTAAACTGATCTGTAAACATTTAATGTCTCAACATTCATTCTTTTCATGCTGGTCTTCTGCAAAACTTCTTGTTCTCAAAATTATACCACATTAAAGAGGGAATATCACAATAAAGAATGCCCAAAAAAGAAAAAAGCTTGTATTTATGAGAAACATGCAAATTTAAAAATAATAAGCAAAAGGTCAAAGACAAACCAAAATACATATGTATGAAACTGAAGGACTGCCATGAGAAGAACAGTAAATCACATGCTTTTTTAAGAGCATAAACCAAATAAATGTCATCATGAAAGACATCTTTATTTGAACTAGAAATGAACTCTAATTTGTAAATACCACTTCTTAACAAAAATGGCACTTTGAATTTCTTTGTAGAAAAGATTTTGAATTCTCCTGTTCTATGAGGCAGCCAAAGAGACAACAAACCAGGTTTCAATTTGTGAGGACTGGCACAGTCACCTTCTAGTGCTGGAGTCCTCCTAAAGCAGAGCTGGGAAGGCTCTGGGTGATCACATCCCCATCACTTAACGGAAATAATCTACTTCTTAAGAATAGACTTAATTCTCTCTTCGGTTGAAAAATGTATGGCAGATATCTGCATAAAGATACAGATGCCAGATCTGAGTTTGAGGTAAACTAGCCATCATTTTTACTTTTAGCATTATCAATTTCTAAAGTGATCAAAACTAAACATTTCTGAAGCGTACAGTTTTAAAGCTACCAATGCAAGCAATGAGTGAGGCCCTGCAGAAGTGAACCCTACTGACATGGTTTCCCCCAAAGCAAGGAGAGCACAAAAAAAGCCCAGCTGTGAGCACCAAGTCCTTCCACAAGACTTGTCCTCAGGACACCGACCGTGTTTCCCCCGCAGGCTGAGACCAGCCGCAGGCTCTGGGTCTCTCATAGGCCAGAAACTTACACCAAACCTGCTGTTCTTTCGCCACAGTAAATACCACAGCAACAACAACATTAGTGTTCTGCTTTCGTTCTACCCCTTCCCAAATCATATTTTGTTTTTTTTGGAAGATGTTCATCAAGGTATACTCATCTTCAGCAATGCAGAACTGCCGCTCGTTACGGTTCAGCAGAGTCTGAAGGTACGCTCTATATATTAAGGTTCAGGAAAAAACCCCGTATTTGGATCAACGGGCTTGTTATGCATTCCCCCTTAAGCTTCTTCAAAGACAAAATGTGATTGTTTTCAAAACAGAGATGGAAAAAACACACATGAAAGAGTTAATAACACTTAAGATTTTGAAATGGTAAACAACCAAACTGAACCTTGCCCCGAGTTCTTACTTTAATCTCAGAAACGCAGCCAGCCAGCATGTTCCCTACAGAAATAACTGCTGAGTAGCTTCAGGAAATTTGAGTAAGGACATTCTTATCTAACATCATAATTTGTAGGGAAGTTCACTTTAATGCTGCTTTTGCAGTCTTAGTGGAAGGACATTAAAGCACATGAAGATTGTTTGTCAGCATGGAAGTTGAATTTATTTTTTGAAGTCACACCACCACTTGGAGTTCACTGTGGGAAAGTTTTTACTGTGTTGCTGCCCTCCAACACCACAACATATACAGTAGGTATGTTTATAGTAAGCAGACAGACTAAGAAACCAAACAAAAGATAATCAAATGGTTTGTACAGAAACGGTTGAGCTTAACTAGACTGGAAAGACATAGGCAGATGTGAGCCAAGTACACAAAACAGGCAGAACATACACTGCTGCTGCAGCCACCCAAGAATTCTCCGTGCTTGCATCTCCTTTAACCCTCCGTTACAGAGAATTCCTCCAAGGGAGGAGGATGGAATGCGAGCCATTGACTGCAGAATTTCTGTGGTCTAAGTCCTCTTAAACCTTTACTAGGCAATAACATTTGCCGTGATAAATTCTTCTGAGCAGGACCCGAGTGTCCAGGATCTTTGTACTGAAGATTCACATCATTTCTGGTAAAAGCTAAAGAGTTAATTCTTGTCCTGGCTGAATTCCAACGGTGAAAAATTATGTTCTCCCTGATTAAAAACCCCTTTGCCATTTCCCCAGGGTACAATCTCTTTGTATGCTTTCTACCCAAAATGAAGTGCTGAATTTCCTGGGACGTTTAAAAGAGTTGCTTTATCATACCTAAAATTGGCTACAATTCAGTGAAAAATGAAACTATCAGAAGCATCATGAAAAATACATATATAGGCAGGTCAGGTAAGAATATGGAGGGTTTGTGTTCATAACTGAAATGTTCTATCCAAAAGTTGTGTTTGTCTATAAACTAAAAAGCTTAAAAATACAAGAGGGGAAAAAAAATAAAGGAAAAAAATCCCAAAAGGCAAGTTTGATACTGTTATCCAGCAAGCTTCTGTTTGTGACAACACATATATTTCCCAATATTTAATTATTTTTTGAGACATAACTAAAGGGAAGGTGAGGATGTCCCATTTACAAAGTGTACCGAATTTGAAGAATGACAAAAAGTTCAAAGCAACAACACGACCAGGGATCACCTGCATTTGTCTAAGCTTCTGGCTCTGAAACTTTTCCCTTCAAACGGCAATACAAAAGGATTTATTCTTTCCTACACTGCAAATGCAGCTTCAAGACATGACCACTTCATAAAGGAGAGCACCCCCAACAGTTTAGGTAAGAGTCAGTAAGGGCCAAGAAACACACATTTTAAGAATCTATTTTAAATTAGCTTGTATCAGTATTCTATGCATTAAAAGCAAACTCATCACAATCAAAACTCAACTTTTTCTTCTTTTTTAAAGCATTCACCTATGCATGACTAGAATCTAAAGAACTTGAACAACAAAATGGTTGATAGAGATACTCAGGAAAGCTGCAAGACAAATTAAAAAAATTATTACTCAGCGACAATATTAGCAGAGTAATGCAACAGTCTTACTTGTGGTGCAGAAAATGTTGTTGCTACTAATAACAAATATACTGAAGTATTCATTTGGGTCAAGGGTCTTCTCTATCTGAGGAGGGATTGCTTGTAAATTAAATTTCTCATACGGTCTGCAAATGCAGCTGGCAATTAAAAGACAGCTAGACGCTCCTACAGAAATGTAAACGCTTACAAATAATAGCCACATCTTGCACTCAAACTTTACCAATTCTAAAGTGCTGCTATCATTTAGTAAGGGTTTTTTTTCACCACATACACACACCATTTTTAATAATTACACATTCTTCTTTAAGTATGAAACTCTACTTAAAACTTCCTGACCCTTTAAGAACCCAGCAGAGGCCGTGATCCATAGCAGGGAAACACTTCTCAGCAGCAACCTCTTACAGACCTCCCTTTTACAGCCTCAAACCCTCTTTGTCAGGTTAACTCCCAACAAGTCTTATCAGGCAATCAAAGTCTCTCACTAGCGACTTGCTTAATTACCATCCCTGGAGAGGAGACTTGAAAAACTGATTTATGTGTCACGGTAGCCAATTTGTTATCCAAGAGAGCTCCCATATCACTGGAGGATCATCATAGTTTAATAACCATCCATTAGCAACACAACTGCAAAATGGAATTTCAATTAGAAAGAGAAATAAAAAACAAATAAAATTAAAGAGATAAGCAAGTAGACAGATCAACAGTGATATAAAACACTGGATATAAAGAGATTCTTTGTCAGCATCAATTGGAACAATTTGTAAAATAGCCATGAGCAAGTCTCCCCCTTAAAGCAGCTTTAAAAGTCTGGGGTATTACAACTATGTGTTCATATAATCCAGGCATTTATACAACCCAAATATCCAGAATCTGCAAGTGACTGCTTGCACCTTTGTTTCAGACACCTGCACAGCGCTTTCGCAAACTGGAGTTGACTGCTATTGAAAAGCTCTCCAGAGATCCACTCTCCCACTTACTCATCCAAGTCTGGGAGCGCCAGAAATTGCCTTTACATTACTCTACGAGACAAGGAGCTCCAAGGAGCAATACCATCCACCCAGACTAATATTTTCACTAATCTCCACCTTCAGTTTGGAGAAAGAAGCCAGGCAGCTCCTGGATTGTCTCAAGGTCAAGACTTTCTCCTCTCTCAGAAGTAAAGCAAGAAAGCAATTTGCACTTCGAATGGTAACAGGCACCAAACCAGCCTGAGAAGCACCAAGGAGGCCACAAAAAAGTTAATGTTCGCCCATACCATTTCTGGTTTTATTGAAGAGAACTTAACTGTCAATGCAAAACATTGAGTCTAACAGCCAAGATTTTTAAATGCTGTCATATCCCTCTGGGCTGACAACAGCATAAGAAGAATAAGGATTATTCAGTAACTGATTAAGTTGACAACATGAAAATACATGACTGTTTTTAAGAAAGCAAAGCCGAAGCAGTTCATTCGAAACTAGCTCTCACCCCTCCTAACTTCAGCTGTCCTCCCAAACATAACTGAGTGAGCTTTCAATGTGGGAGAATAAGCAGAAAATGTGAAAGAAAAAAGAAAAAAAACTCTCTTTATTAAAATAAAAGTGATCTTAATAAAATTAAATGGTTATGAGAATATTAATCCTAATCAAACAGGTTCAAGTTTTGATGGCACAGGGGAAAGGGTTAAAAAAAGACAGAACACAAGAGAAAAAAATATAGCAAAATATATCTATGGGGAGAAGGAACTTCACTAGAATTATTGTGGACTAGTACCACAGAAAATACAAGAAACTGATACATAGCCTGAATTTCTACCAGAATAAAACACTTAGTTTAGATCAGCAGGTATTCATATTTTGCTTGATTTATCAGTAACTATATTAGATACAATAAGATTATTATTGCTTAAAAATGAGGTATTTTTAATGTTTCCTTCCAAGATGACATGTATTTATAATTAACCTTTCCAAGCTTTACCATTTCATTTCTAAAGCACTGACTCCTATATAAACTTCTGTTGACTAAATTCAGAGAGGCAGACTACATTGCTAAGGAGTTTTCAATTCTGGTCAATAAATAAGTGTTTATTTTACCCCAAGATTCCAACTATTGAGACGTGCTTCGAGGTCACTGTCATCCAAAGAAACATTTTTTTTATGGTGGTGGTCCTGGAACATAAAAAAAGTCAAACAAAATATCAGAAGAGCTGGCAGATAGGTAGTCTTAAAAAAAAAAAAAAGAAAAAAAGAAAAAAGCTTCCCATTTCACTTGGCCATGCCTACACTGCACCTCCTAATAGTATCACAATACCTCTGACAGCTTTAATCTAAATAGCTCAGCTACCAGTAGGATACTGTACTAAGAAAGGAATTCAGAGGATGAATAAGCCTGCCTCCTCACTTTAATCTTTATTTCACTTATTTCCAAAGCAAGAGCCTGCTTTACAAGGGGTGAGTTTACTAAATAAAAACCAGAATACTCCATTCTTCAGGCAGCATATTTATTCTAGAAATGAGCCATCTCCACAGCACATTTGTGGGGCTAATCCAGAATTCAGAGAACACTTGATCAGTCTCCACACACACAAAAAAAAAAAGGAATCCACAGCAAGGCAGTGACAGTTACAGTGGGCAGAGCTGCAAAAGCAGAGGACAGAGTAGCTGCTGCCCAGGTCAAGGCTAAGAGCCCTCTTTGCAGAAAGAATTCCCACCAGCCAGCCAGGAGTGTAGCTACTGGTGCTCAAGGGTATGTCTTTGAGAGGAAAGTTACTCCTCAGGACAGCAGTAACTACTGATTGCATTAAATGTATCAAATAGGAGAGCCGGTGCCTAAGCTTTCCTTAACTGAGATACACCGCTGTTCTGAAAAACAGAACATTGAAGCATGAATTACTTTGTCTCGTTAAGTTTTGCTAGCGAGAGGTTTGTGCACTGCCATGCAAGCACCTCTTCTTTAAATCGGCTCATTCATCATGAACATACAGTGAAGGAAGCTTTGACTTCAGTTAATCAACACTTGGTTGAGGCAGTTCTTAATGTTTCTTAAAAGACTCCCTGTTCCTCTACCTGGGCCTGTATTATACCAGAACATCTGTGTGTCACTGACAACAGAACAAGATACTATTTGTTCCAGCCAGCCAAATGTTCATCAAACTGTTTGGCAAAGCAAGAGAGGATTATTTCACTTAAAGGCCCTTTTAAACCTGTAATGACAGTAGAATCCAATATATGGAGCTGAGGAACAATGAAGTGCAGTGATTTGTCTAACATTGCCCTGAAAGTCTGTGGTGGAGCCTTGAACAAGAAAAACCCCAAACCAACAAAGAAATAAAACAACAAAACCCCAAAAAACTTTAAAGCCACAAATCCAGACTTCAACTGAAGGAAATCCTATTCTTTACAATAACTGTTCCATAAGAAAGTAAAACAAACAGGAAGCCAATATGGAGAAATTTAGTAAATCCAGGATCTGTTTTTATTTTTAGTTATGGCATATTGTTTTTAATTACATTTTTTATATATACAATGAACACACACATTATAAGTACATTCACGCCAACCAGAGTCTAGAGCAGAGGCATTCAATTTTTGCCCACAGACCATTTGTAGCCTGCCATGATAAAGCACCTCCTTGATACTCCTCTACTCCAAATACACAGCAGAACACAAACTTCCCCAGAAAGCAAGCTTCCAGTCCTCCTAAATTCTTAATTGTGCCCAGTAAAGAAGGGTAAGCACAGTCTATATGAATTACTCTGGGCACTACAAGGCTACAGAACACATTCACAAAGGAAAACAGCATACTTCTTGATAACCTGTATTTGTCAGGAGTGATTTCTAGTTTAAATGCTTGCAATTATACAGACAGTATCATTAAATATTTTGGACTAAAAGGGTTTTACATAAAGTCTGTTTAGTGTCCTTCCATCAGCCATAATGCTAGTTGTGGAAAGCCTGATAAAACAAACTGTTCAAAATTCACTCTTTCAGAGGTCAGCCATCATTAAACAGAGCCAAAGACATCTCTGCAGCTTTCTTTAATCTACTATTGCAAAACACAAGATGATGTCAATACAGTCAGCTTGCCAAGCCCAGGGAAAACGATGCAGCAGACATTAAACACACTACACTAAACAGAGGTCAATCATTAGGATGAATGGAGAGCATCCTACAACAAATTCTTTTCCCCTGCACTTGCAGAGAGCAGATTTTGATGAGCTTTAGTCCTTCCTATCACTCCTTCCCTATCACTCCTTCTGCACTTGTACACAGGAATCATGACTCATGCTATTCGAAATAACAGCTTTATGGAGATATACAAAACCAAGTCATTGCAATTAGAGCAAGCTTTATGACAGAAAGGAGAAGCATCTTACAGACAGCGGTGTGGCTGTGTTATCTTCATCTGTCCGGTGAGGAGGACTCATAGAATGGGATCTTGATGCTGGCTTCTCATGGTACTTGAATCTTCCCCTGTTAGTAACAAAAAGGTCAAGCAGAAAGAGAAGAATTCATTTTCAACAGTTTGTGGCACACAAAGGATGTTAATCTTGTAATAAAATCTTTAAAATATACAAGAGAAAATAATTGTCAAGATGTAAAGATCAAAAATAGTAGAATAAAAAATAAAAAACTTCTTGTTAAACACAAACAAAAGCCTTAAGAACTCCATTAAAAAAACAACAGCCAAAAAACCCCACACCAACAAAACCACCAGAAATATATTAAAAGGTGTTCTTCTCATTTCTCCGTTGCTACGTGACTCAACATCTCCCCACAGAATTTAGAATAAATCTAAGTTAACTGAGAAGGCTGATCTAAGAGAAGGTTTTTGAAACAAAATGGCTCAACATACGAGACAGCATAGGATAAAGTCCAGCAACTCAGAGAAGAAAAAGGAATGAAGGTGATTGTTTGCCACACCATATAGAAGACTTTGGGAAGACCAAAAAAATATGAGGTTAGATCAAGGTATATCTTTATGCAACATACAAACCTGAAGGGCAAGAACCACACACACAGCTCAATAGAAAAGCGTAATAGAAAGGGTGGAGAATAACATGTCAAAGAAACAAGTCCTAAAGACTGCTTTAGTTGCATTTCATTTCAGCTCTATTTTATGGACTAAAGTAGTATATATAGGAAGATGGTAAAGTAAGGCTGGCAAGACAGTTGAACTCGATCTTAAAGGTCTCTTCTAACATAAATGATTCTAAGACAGGATACAAGTACATCCTGAGCAAGTACTCTGTACAGCAGAGGAAAAAAGCGGACAGGGATTTTTTGGAGAAGCTTTTGTCATAAATAAAGCAATTGAACAAAAGGAAATTAAGAGTAGCAGATCAGTGAAGATAACCGTCACTGATGCACCTGGTCTACAGGCCTTTCTCAACCATGGAACAGAGAAAGAAAAGAACAGCCTGAAGTAAAATAAAATAAAAATTATAAGAGTTTATTAGATAGGTTGATATAGCAAGAGATCCAAAACAGTAGCGAAACACCCTTCACTATATACTCCAATGTCAAATCCACAGGTATTCAAGTAATTAAAGGTCCCTATTAGTCCATTCACCTTTCTATGACTAGCTATATTGTATTAAAATCAAGTCAGGCCATTAAAATACCTTTCATTCTTTCCATGCGGCAGCAAATTAGACAGGAGGTTATGCCAAAAAGACACTGATACAAATTAAGTGTTTATGAGCAGAAAGACAACTGTTGGATGTACAATGTAAACTAGTCACTTCTAGGAAGACAAACACAGACAAACTTTCCATGAAGCCCCAGCTTTCATCACAACAGCAGGGAACAGTGAAATGTAACAACTGGGAGCGTACCTTCCCTTCCAGCCCCAATACATACCGACAACATCCATGGACACAAAATAACAATTACAAAACAATAAATAGTTTAGATAAGCTTAGAGGTAAAAAAGATCAAAAGAAATATAATAGTACAATGAGTGTCTCTACATTCCAAATCATGCATTTCTTACCAAGATTTCATTTAATACAAAATTATCTTTCATTAAAAGGAGACAAATCTTTGCTTGTCAGTAGATCTGCACTTTTATCAGATTTCTTTTCTGAACAATACTTCAGGTTACCAAACAATTCAATAAAGTTCCCATTGTTTAAAATGAGAGAAAACAGAATTCATGCCCCTTTCATTAAGGGATTAGGGAATATCAATAAATATTCAAATGCAAGTTCCCAGTAATATTTTTAAATTTGGGGGGAAAAAAGGAGAAAAATAGTCTAGATATGTTCTTAGTTCTATGTTTGCTGTTTTGAAGAGGAATTGAAAAGGAAGTTGCTTTACTTGATTCTATAAACAGGATTTGAGAAGACCGTTAAGGATGGACCATGATTTTTTTCATATCAAGCATATATTACCCATTCACTCCCTTTTCCAGCCTCCTCCTGATATGAGTCAGGCTCCAGAAAGCACAAGATTTTTTTTTTTTTCTCCCATGGCAGGTGAGTGGAGAACGGTCACAGCCCTGACAACAGCCCTGTCACCTCCTGCTTCAGCCAAAACAGTGAGCTAGCATGGGAGGAGGATGCCATTTGCTGCTAATAAAGGAGATCAGTAAATAATTTCCTACTAGGAACAAAGTAAAGGAAACTCACTGGTTCCTCCTGGTACAGCACAGCTACACACCAACCTTTAATGATGCTTTTTAAGCATCATAATCTATAAACATACAGTAGAATTTTCCTATGGGTCAGAAAGACCGGGTTTCTGTTTAATCCAAACTACACATTCTTAACCCCAATTTCTTCATGTTTTAAAATGAAGATGCACCTTTCTAGCACCAGTGCCTTGCTCTTAATCATTTACACCCGAGTTTGCAAGTAAGGTTTGTCTATCTACTTTTTATTTAGCCAGAAAAACAACTTATAGAAAAGCCAAAATCTTCATACACAAAAGTATCTGTATTGCAAGATAAAAATAATTGTGAAAAAAAATTCCCGTTTGTTTGATTCTTTTAAAGGAGTGAATCTTGAGATAAATAAACATCAAAAACTGTTCAAACATTTCTCACTGACATTATCTATTTTACCCTGAGAAAATGCTGTAGACTCTCTGTAAGAACTGAGTCACGGTTGGAATACAAAATTTTCCCCCACTCGCCCAGGGGTACAGGGCTCCCAAGGAGCGTCCCGAGCGGAGGGAGCAGTGTAATGGAACGAGATCACCATCTGCTGGATCCCTCCACAAGCTGCAGGTTTCAGAAACGTTTAATACTCGACATCTTTGCTTGCACTGATAGCTCATTCAAAACTGTAAATACAAAGAAACACCGGAGCTATATGTTCAATATAGCTAACATCTTAATACAGACACATGTAAATAAGTATTAAATAAGCTATTTCTACAAAACGTAACAGCTGAACATTTACCTCCAGTATTTCTTCCTGCATAACTCACACATTTAACTTAAGTTTCTCATTGCTATGAAGATTAATTTATGTAATCTACAGCTATCAAAGCTATCAAAACTTGTAATTGCAACACAAATTCAGATTTCCATAGACACAGCTCCATCCTTGGCATGAGTGCCCATAAGCAGAGCGGTGCCTGTACAGCTCAAGTTTCACTTTCAGATTTCTTTCAACCGGTAACTTACTCCATCACATCTACTCGCTTCTCTTGACCCATATAATGCAATATAGGTCTCCAGAGAACTCACCAGAGCCTTGGGAGCCATCTGTTGATCACCAACATAAGTATTGCTACAGTCCCACAGGACAAAAAAAAACCAACAAAACAAATCAAATACAACTTCACTGCCTCACCCACATTTTAGGGAACTTTGCCAGACCAAACTAACTCTTAGGTTCACATACTGAATGGGAAAAGGGGTTGGATTTCCAGTATTCTACTATAATCCAGATAGCGGAGAGAGAAAAAATATGGTAAAGGAGCCAAGGGAGGGAGTAGGCAGAACGGCACCTCTGCCTTCCTCAAACTGGGACAAGCACCAGTTGGATGCAGAGGGAGGAGTGTGCTGCTGCATCCCACTCAAGTAACACCCCAGCTGACAGCACACACAAGGAATTCAGAGGAATTAGGTGTATTTTTATGCCACAGATATGGCCTTGTAGAGAAATCAATATGCTAGATCAGGCCTAATAGCGGAGACTTGTGCTGATATTGGTCTATTGCTTCTAATACCCAGAGTGATACTTTATCACAACGGTGCTACTCCAAGTGGCCAAGACAATCCAATCAGATCCATGCCAAGTACCTTGACATGGCACAATGCTACCGAACACAGATTTAGCTGAGGTCTCAAAAACCATTTGTAAAGCTTGTTTTCATACGGTAAAACCTAATTTTTTTTTTAATCGAGGATATTTGGACAGCTCTTCCCAACAGAGTTCTCCGTATCACTGAGCCCAAAGCAGTGATACGGTAACCCAGCTGGCCATTTCTCCAGTCACCGCCTTTGTTTCTTAAACCACAAGTCCATTATCAAAACCACAGGTTCATATCAGAGCATTTGAGTGTAAGCAACCAGAAGGCCCTTTAGTTTTAACAACATCGGACTCGGAAAGAGGAGAGGCATCAGTCCTAAGAGCAACTTTTTAAATGACTGTTAGAATTGCAGGCAGTTAATGGATAAATAAGAGGAAAAGTTTCACAAAACTCAGTATCAACATGATGTAGCTTGCAAGAGTGCCTGTCTGTCATCTATCCAAATTACAGCTGAAAAATTTAAGAATGCAAGATTTGGCATACTGACATACAGCATAAACATCAGTGTTCCTAAAAAAACCAGACAGAACACAGTGATAGCCACTTGTGAAAAATACAAGTGAACACAAAAAAAGGCATCAGACTTCTGAAACAACACCTGAGAGCATACTTATAATGCAATGAGACCAAACCAGAAGTTTCATAGAGAAGTAGAGCAAACACCTACTTCCTCTTGGACAGAGCCTACTGAGTTTCAAACAATATTCTTGCCCTACCTTTTTCCACCAAGGATTTCAGAGAGTTTAAATATTAACTAAACTTCAAGATGAGCAAACAAGAGGCAATTCCATCCATGACTGAAATGCAGCCACATAAAAAAAAAATAAAAAGGAACATAGATCTTGATAATCAGTGCAAAGTTGCACTGCATAAAAAAAAAAAAACCAGAAAGAAAGTAAATATTTAAGAACAGAATGTAGATTAAAGTAAAATTTACCTAAGATTCCCAAAAAATAAGACAGAAAAAAAAGCCTGTAATTTTCAACACTGTCCAACTGACCAGCTTGGCACACCTTCAATACTGCAGGGATTTTTTTCTAAACCAACAGGAAAACAAGCCTTTACTTCACCTGCTTTGTAAACAGCTCTAGACCCAGCTAATTGGAACTAAGGATGCAGCTTAAGCCTGCTGGCTCCTGCAAACCTACAAAAGGAGACTGTCCAATGGATTGTCATAACAAGGTGTAGCTACAGATCCTCAGCATTCTGCTGTACAGCTGCAAATAAGCAATAGTGAATTTTTTGCGTTATCCTAATGACAAAGATGCAGGATCTAGGCACAGGGGGTGCTAGTCACCAACAAAGCACATGTATTTGTAATGGACAGCATGATACAAATCAAAACATCTTAGACCAAACTCAGAGATTGTTCAGACAAGGATGGATCATCGCAAACAATCCTCCCCACACCGGAGAACAAAACAACACAGCAGAGTATCCCACAGGCACCAACTCTGATTTTTAGTCTCATTAAGTTTTAACAAGTATAGCTGGTCCAGTCTGACTTTCTGTAATCCAAGATTCATGAAGCTTGCAGGAAATATAGAGAAATCTTGCTATTTCATGAAGAAACCATGACAAAACGCAAGACAAACAGGTGTTTAATAAGAACACGTTCACTAAAAGATGGATCAAATCCCTCTTTCTTTGTATGCACCTAACTTCTTCCTTTGTCACAGAATAGCAAAACTTGCTTATCTGCAGGGAGCCACTATTCTGTTTCCTCTAAAACATTTGTGAGCAACCATGATAGAACATCGTTTAAATCTACCATCTGTATGCTTGTTTGTATTTCTATTCTCTATAGAAAAAAGGCATTAAAAACTATTTTATATAAAAGCTCCTTTCACCATTATGATCTTGGACTACAATTATTATTTTTTTTAAATATTGTATGTTTACTCTCCTCCACATTTTCTATCACTTGCTTACTGTGCATTCCTTTTATTTTGAATCATAGAAATAGTGAATATTAATCCACCTCGGCTTCATTAGTTAATGCCACTTTCCAGTTTCCATACATCAGCATGCAGAAAATAGGACTGTACAAGAACTTCAAGGGGACAGCAACTGTTTTGATCTATTTTAAGAAAAATCCGGCCTGAGTCTTCTGCATCTCTACAGCCTTTTACCACATCACTTCTTCCTTACTGCCTGTCCACATTTGTCTGTGCTTCCCTCTCCCAGTTTTTGTATGAATTTTGTATGAATTCTGCCTCTTGCCTTGTGACCACTGTGCTTTGCCACCATAACATCTGAGGTCTGAAAAACATAACCAGAGTACCAGCTTATTTGAGAGATATTCAGAACGTCAGAACAATAGCTATTATCTACTTGTGAAGTCTACAGAGTACTAAGATGAAGAGAGACGGACGAGAACGGTGCAAAAAGTTCCTATGTTAGCAAACAGGCTCTTCACGCAAGTTCTGTGTACCCCACAGTCATCACCGGTCCAAATCACTAGAAATCCATCTCTTCGGTTGCTGCTACATTCCTCAAACTATAGGTTTGGCCTACAGAATTTCTATGCTAAGTTTGTAACTGAGAGGGAAGGAGAGCAAGACAAAAGGGAATAGAGCTACGAAACATGGAAAAAGACTTAGAGAAGCCAGAGGAGACATAATGGAGGAGTGTAATAACAGAAAACTGTAAAAGTTATCATTAAGTTAGGAGCTATGACCACAGTTTCTGTATATAAAGTACAAAATACTATATTCAAGATTAGTCCAGGAGGGGGTGTAATAAATTCAAACATACAAATTCATACAGGCAGAGCTTATCGAATCAAACATCTATTAAATATGAATCCAATACCAAATAAAGCAAATACAGAAGTCTTACCCATACGTAAGTGGCGCTGGTGAAGACAATTCCTCTTTAGAAGATACCTTCCACGATTCCTCATGCTTTAATTCACCGTTTCCAAGTTCTCCCATTACCCAGTCAGGTAAGCAGTCTGGGCTACTGCTCCGAACTCGTGTTGAATTTGGTTCATCAAAATAAATTGACTGTAATCAAAATAAATGCAAAATCAACACTAGCATGTATTTACACAAATATATACTTTACACTGTTAATGTTGCTTCCTGCGGATATATCTGCAGTATAAAAACTCTTTTGCCAATGAAGTCAACGAGGTGTGCAAATATTACCTTCCCAACCCATGGAAATTACTACAAGAGGCAATGAGGTGAATGTTTTCCAGTACTTTACTTCTCTAACTATGGGTAATTTTAGCACAAATTAGGACTGTTATCTGACTAAAGCTGATGGCAGTAATTGACCCAGTATATTCAGGTCCTGAAAGCTTAACAATATCTATGTGAAATGCTTTTCTTTCATAGAAAGGCCACTATAATCACCTTATTTAAGCATATTTTTCCATTCACAAGAACTATCTGCTGATTAAACCAAAAATATAATCTCAAGAGTACTTTATTACATATTTTCAAAGAATTAGACAAAAAACATTTTTCTGTTCCTTAAGAACACCTATTTTTATAAGTCTTCTTAAACTGAAATTTTGAAGAAGAAACAGGTCTCATAAAAGGTTTTGCACACTGAAAGATTCTTCCAACACCAGTTACAAGATATGCAACATAAATGCCTGTATTTACCACAAGGAATTCCACCCAACGTGTTCAGAATTGTTTTTCACATTTATGTGAAGTTACACCCACCATGTATGAAGGTAAAGTTTTCAGTATTCCTGGTTCTGGTTTATGTGTAAAAGGACCTTCCAGCACCCCTCGCTTTAGCATGTGGAGCAAAAGTTTTGCATAGAGGTTCCGATTCTTCCTTCCCACTATTCCTGAGCCTGCTCCTGAGGGCTCGCAGAGTTTTTTAATCCACAGCGCACATCTTTGTCGTTCTAAAAATATAGATTTACATAATCACTATACATTTTCAGAGCAAATTGAACACATAGAAAAACCAGAAGCCATTACTGCTCATCAGTTTTGTAGATGGCTCCCTTCTATCCAAAAGTTTTAAGCAAAACAAACAAAAACCCAAGTGACCAAACCAGAGGAAAAAAATGCTTAAATACCTAGATTAAAAATAACTCTTTAATAATACGTCAAATTTACATCATCCAGAAATGTTTCTATAAATTCACGTTTACCAGTTTACGTGACTTCCAGAAATAGCACATTCAGAATAAGTACAGAAAACAGAAGCCACCATGAATTCTGAACTCACTGCAAGAGCTGCCATTTACTACAACATAAAGACTGCTTAAGCATTAGTTTTTTAAACACACAATAAATCTTCATTCATTTTTTTAAAAAAAAAAAAAAATCTCTATTTACACAAGCTTTGCTACCAGACAATGAAATTATTACTTTGATTAAGTGTTCACAAAGCAAGGTCTTAATTTGTAGGGTTTGTGCCCTTAATAATAATCACTTTGTTCTAATCATTAGATTTATAAAAGATCATTTATTAATTTTTGTTTATATTATTGCTCATTCCTAAGCCAAATTCTAAAAATCCTTACCTCTAAAAAAAAAAATTGCAGTTTTTTAAGTGCAATCTCAAAATAAATGTCATTCAGAAGCTTTTAATTTCTACTTAGCTTTTTTTAAAATAGAGATGTTAATGTATTTATGGAAAAGCACATTTACATCACCAAGAAAACACAGATAAGCTCATACAACAGCAATAGGTACTGAAAAAAAATCAACTTTATAAATTGTGCAACCCCCCCCTCAAAACAGTGCCTTGTTACATCAGACTTTAAGTGTCTAATTAAATAAAGTGATACAAGTACATCAGCAGCCTAGAATTTTGTCATTAACGCTTCTCTATATATATGTTTTACCATATTTACCTGACCTATGCTGGAGTTTTAGAACATGAGGCTTCATATCCACAACACAGTGATCAAATTCTGCATCTAGTTTTTCCCATATTTCCTCTTCACCATTCATTTTGAAAGAACACAAAGTGACCTGCAAAATTATTCACATTGAAGTAGAAATGATCAAATACCCCTACACGTTAGTCTCTGTTCATCTTAGGCCATGCAAAGATGTGCTTTGGAGCTACATGGAAAATAAAACTATATATTTTATTATGGTCAAATAAACACAAAAATGAGAGCTCTTCTTTGCAAACAACAGATATTCAATGTAATCTACAAGAACGTGTTTTGTTTAGATTTGAAAGTGAACAGTTAACCACACAAAAAGGTATTCAATTACACACAATTTGTATAAACACCTAGAGGCATTTATGTCAGCATGTATAAAACACCTAAATAAACTGGTCATAGCCACATCCGTATGTTTCTCTTCCTTAGAGTTAGTATTATTCTTTTAAAGGGGAAAAAGAAGGAAAACCAGCCAAAGACCTGCAAGCGACGCGCAGCAGAACCAACAAATGTTGTCAGAATTGGATTTTAACGAGAGTATTGAAAAGACAGCTCTTTAAGGTCACCTGTCACAACTTCCCAGCAGAAGTATTCATCTTTTTTGTGCGTTTGAGCTTAAAACGAGCACATTTCTTCACCAGCAGAAGCCGAGCACAACAGCTGAGGCCGAGGGCCCTCGCCCCCCGGCCCCGGCCCGCCTGCCCCGAGCGCTCCAGCCGCCCTCCCTGAGGGGAGAGAACAACCCCTTTCCCGCCCCCCTTCCCTCGGGCCCTTTATCAAATCGCCTCCTACGAGCCCCGCGCCTGCCCCCGGACGATTAGCAGCGATTTACCGCAGCGAACAACCAGCTTGCAGGGTTGTTATGCCACAAACCGCCCCCGGGCCCCGCACCCCGGCCGGGCACCCCCCGGGCAGCCTCCCCCGGGACACGCCGCCCCGTTACCTCGCTCTCCGAGGGACCCGGGGGGGCCGAGCCGGGCCGGCGGGCCCCGGCCCCCCTCAGCGGGGCAACGGCTGTCCCGCGCACGGCCCTGCCGAACCGTTCAAACCGACCCCGCTCCCGGCGGCCCCCGCCGGCCCCGCGCGTTTCCGTTTCCGCGGGTTACCAGGCGACGCGGCCGGCGACAGCCGGGCCCGGCCCCGCGGCGGGGAGCCTCAGGCGGCCGGTCGCCCTGGGGCCGGAGGTGAGGAGAGCCCTGAGGGACGGCGGGGCGCTTGGGTTTGGGCGGGTTGTTCGTGCCCAGAAGCCGGTACGGAAAAAAACTCTTGGACTTGAGGGAGTAGAAGTGCGGGGCGGGTGGTCCTTTGACACCGCAGAAGCGCAGTCACGGCCTGTGATCGTTAATTAGTGTCTGAAGTGATTAACTTCCCAGCCGGGCCCACCACACCCAGCTCTGCAATCATCGCTACATCCAGCGCTTCCCCCCCGAATACATATGCGTGCGCAGATAAATATGTATTGATACGCAGGTTAAGAACCTCCAGAGGGTCCAGCAGCGCCTGAGGGGGTGCCAAGGGAAGGTGAGAGGTGCCCAATGTTTCCTGAGGGGCCCTCGTTAGGCCGGGACAGGCGCAGGAGCAGCGGGAGGGAACTCCGGGTTGTTGCTTTGTTTTAATTGCTGGTAGCTGGATATCGGATACAGTTATACAGAATCATAGAATAGTTCAGGTTGGAAGGGACCTTAAAGATCCTCTAGTTCTAACCTTTGTGGGAAGGGACAACTTGCTTCTCTGCGAAACCTATGCCGGGATCTCACCACCCTCACAACAAAGAATTTCTTCCGGAGATCTCATCTCAAATCTCCCCTCTTTCAGTGTCAAACCCTCCCCGCTCCTCCTGTGGCTCCCCTCCCTGATCCAGAGTCCCTCCCCAGCTTTCCTGGAGC
>JAOXJM010000003.1:36747318-36770861 GCA_026413425.1 Tringa solitaria
CGCTCCCACAGCTCCATGTCCTTCCTGTGCGGGGACCCCCAGAGCTGGAGGCAGCACTGGGGGTGTCTCCCCAGAGCGGAGCAGAGGGGCAGAATTCGCCCCCCTCGCCCTGCTGGGGACACAGCCCAGGGTGCGGGGGGGCTGGCTGGGCTGCAAGCACGTGTTGCCAGCTCATATCTTCATTATGATAAATATTTGGGGGAAAAAATGCTTCCACTCAAAGCTTAGAGGAAAATATTTGCCACTGAAATTAAAGGTCAATAAATCAGATGTAGTTTTTGAGTCCGAGCACTGTGTTCATAGCTCTGTTGTGAGGGCCAGAAGCATGAGCGGATGAAATGAGACTGAAATTGCAGAGCAGGCTGAATAATTGCAGAGACAATTTTAGCCACAGGTTCTGAGTGTTACTAAGTAAAATTTGTTCAAGTGTATCCTTGTAGGTAATAGAGTGATTCTGAGTTCACTTTAAAATACTTAACATGCTCAATATCGGTCATTTTCCATGGCTTGTTTATGCCCTATCCCAAAGACAGAGAATGTGAGGGGGTGTTGTGGAACAGGAAAAAAAAAGTGCATGCCTGACTGCTACACAAAAGACACACATTAAACTTTTTGTTTTGTAGCCATGTCAAAAAAACTATCATTTAAGTCAAATGACTTAGAGAAATCTCCCTTTCCTTTTAGGTCTTCAGCGTCCTCCTGAGTCAATGAAATGATTGTGTGTATGTACGAACCCAAATAAAATGTCCAACCTCTTTGATTCATTTATTTCTCTTTCCCCAAAATCTGTCATCGGCCTTACTGTGTGCAGAGCGTCTGAAGTGCTTTTATCTCAGACGAGTAAACTCTTCAGCTCTTCTAAGGTTGATTCACACGCACATAAACATCAAACAAGAATTTCTTAGAGGTACGGTAGAAAATTGGCTGTTTTCTTTGATTTCTTAGCTGCTCTTCAGCAGAAGTGGTTCTGCGTTAGGGCTCGTTCGGTGATAGCTGTGACAGCGACACTGGTTGCCTACTCAGATTGCACGTAGCTCCTTAAATCAACATTTGATAGAAGCAGTGCAAAAAGCAGTGATGGAGTATGTAATCCATGGTAGGATCTCATGAGTAGATTACAAAGATTGTTTATTATCTTTAAATTCCAAATTTAAAATAGTTGTAATTTAATGTATTTTGAAGATGTGACAACTTTTAATCTGTTTTAAAATAGTGGAAGATTCAGGCAACACAGTAATAACTGCTGAGTGGCTGGCTTTCTGAGAGCTGAACTTGCTTAACTTTTCACCTCTGAATCACCACGTAAGATGTTTGGATTTATCACAGGAATTTTGTAATCACTAAGAAATCAATTTGTCCAAGTCAGTTCAGATCACAGGAGACAGACAACAATTTTGTTCGTCAGTAGAATACGGAAGGCTGAAAGGATTTAACAGCATGACTCTTTCCAGGGGGGGTTTTGGAGGACAGCACGTTGGTCCTCGGTGAGAGGTTTGTGTTTCTGTCCAGCTTTGCGAATCTGCTTGTTGGCAGCTGAAAAGGGTTGGGATTTCTAAGCCAACTTTTTTGCATGTTGTTGTTCATGGATTCATATCTGTAGATTGCCTTCAGATTTGAATATATCTCTGTTGTGCTTATCACAAAATACTTTGAAAAAATGAATTTCCTGGTGTATGATGAAAAAGAACACCAGGCAGAGCAGAACCAGTAAAATTGGAACCAGTGCTCCGGGAGAAATGTCTTGGGGGCATAGATCCAGTCTCTGGGTCTGCATACTGATATAGAGTGGGGTGGGCAGAGAGGTTGAAGCCTACCTGCACTGATTTGACAGTTGCATAATTTCTGTCCAAAAAGAAAGAAAAACTAAATATTCGAGAAATGACCGAGGTCTTGTCTCAGCCAAAGCTGCAGCCTGGACATGATGAGTACTGATGTGCGCTGAGCCTCCAGAGAAATCACTATACACAATTGTAGAACACCTAGATATCCCAAGCAGAATACAGAACAAATTTCCCAATTTAAATTGTAAAAATATCATCATTTAAGTCAAACACATCCAGTACCTTTTTTTTTTCATCTCATTTTACCATGTTCTCTTATCTCTGTAACTGTCTCAGCAGGTTGCCACAAGTAACATGAGCACAGCTTAAGGCATTATTTCAAACATCTTAAAAAAAAAAAAAAAGAAGGCAGATTTCACTCACTCGTTCCAGCCTTCAGAACATCTCTAGTAGCAATACATTTTTCAGACCTTCTAAGCAAAGCTTTCATGTCTGAAAAGTTGTGACTCACAAACACCACATCACTTCAAAGACTTATCAGGTCACAGGTTTTTTTATCCCTCTTCTTGCTTCAGGAGACAAGATAGAAAACACAGTGTATGAACATCGGCTCCTAAGGGTGATTCTTTAAAATATTCAAATACTGCAGACGCAGCGAGGAAGCGGGGCCAGCCGACGTGATCAGTTGTTCTCCTGCTGCACAGGTAAATAGAACTGGGAAAATTTGCTTAGAAAATCTGAACGTTCCTGGGGCAACTGTTATTGTGCAAAATACAAATAATGTCAGGGAAAGGTAGCGTTTCTGTGGCAGTGACTGCTAACTTCACTTACACCAACTGCACAGGGTTTTGCAGTGAAAGACATGTTAATATTAAACTGTGTTTGGACCTCAGCTACCGGCCTGAACATCCAGTCCCAGAGATGGGGCCACACAACCCTGAGACTGGATTCCTGGACAGGTTCCTGCCAGCTGATCTATGCATGTGTTTAAAGTAGTGATGAATATTTTGACTTAACAGTCATATGTCATTCAAGGATCCTGCTTACACCAAAAACACTGTGCACGTTGTACCAGCACACCCTCTGCAGTTGCCAGCCTGAATTTGTCTGTCTCTACATTCAGGAATTAAATTGCTGATGAGTACGAAGTATTAAATACTTAATAATAGCTGCCTCAATCTGTCCTTAAAAATAGGAAGTATAAGAACAAATTATATCAGTCATACTATTAAAATATTCATGTGCAGCCTTCAAAAAAAAAGATAATTAGAGTATGTTCAGAGTTTTTTAATGGTAGCTGTAGCATCTTACAAGTAGTTTGATCTTAATGTTAAATGGTCCTTTTAAAAAGTCGTATAGTAGCTTGCTTACTGTGTAGTTTACTTCTGCTTTTAATCACAGAGAAAGCTTTTATCCTTCAGAGGGAACCACGTATGACTCATGACAATTTATCATAAATGCACCAAATATTTCTCTATCACTTTCTAGTATGTTTAAATTATAATTGTTTTTTCTGAATGGAAATACAGACATAAGCACAAAACTTGCTGGACTGGATCATACCAGTAAACTACCTGTAACATAAATCAAATTAAAAGTACAGTTTACTTCAAAGCTGCTTAATGACCAGAAATCATTGCTGTTGCTCAATGGTGTACAATGCTCTTTTTTTTTTAAAAAAAGGAATCGGTTATATTGCATAATATTGAAACAGTGGTAAAAATTAACAGTTGTTTAAAACAACAGTTTCAAGTGAAGTTAGAATGTCAAAAACATAAATAGTCTTACTAACTTTAGATTACTTCTTTTTAAAGTGTAAAAGAACACTTGATCTGATGTAACTAACATTTAGACCATGGTTGGATACTTCATTTCTAAACTCTTTGGAAAGTTCAGTCTTTCTACGTACGTGAATTCTGGAAAATCTTGGGCTGATGACCCGCTGTCTGATTAAAGGTCCACTCCCTATCACAGGGGAGCAGTAATGGAATCAAACCCCAGCTAATTACTAATGATGAAGGCCTTTCTGTATAAATCAGTTAAGAGCTAAAGATTTGATTGGTGATTAGGTAATGTTAAATAAGAACACATTATTGGCTGAAAATTACTTTATTTTAAAGGGACTGCTATTGAGAAAGTCATTTGCAATTGCATAAATGTTGGAAATATGGGAAGAGAAGCGGTATTGCAGGGCTTTTGAAGAAGACAGAGAAAAGAGAATGGAAGTTAATGGCACATGTTGTGAAAGAGGCTGGGAGGGAGGGCTGGTGGGAGGGAAAATAGCTGAGACTGCGTTGGCAGAGAGTCCAGAGTTCACCTGGAAATTTACACTCATGGGACCTAAGTTTCCTTCTCTTACATGTCACGTTTTGTCTCAGTAAGGCTGAGATTTAGTACTGTATCACTTTTCTGATTCATGCTTGTTCTTCACACGGTTTCATGTCTGATGGGTCCTTCTTCACAAGAGTTGAAAAAAAGCCACGTTCTGTTGAAAACAAGAAGTTAAGATCTGAGGTTAAATTCTGGAAATGTGTGAAAGCTGAAAATGTTATGTCTCATGGACCCTGGTAGGTGAGCAATCAAATCAATCTTTGCATCATTGTAAAACCACTACAAGAAATACACTATTTTAATTCTCTGTTAATGAAAGCTGAGCTACACCCATCAGAAGCTAAGCCGAATGTGAGGAAAGATGTTTTCATTGTGCATAGGCTGTGTTCTTCCTTCACTCGCAAATGACAATAAAACTGACAGGGAATATTCTGTGAAGGGAATATTGATAAAACAAATGCAAAGCATTTCCTCTTGCCAACAAACTTCAGTATTTAATCTGTGTATTTATCCTAAAAACCTGTGTGCCTGTGAAGGAGTTCCTCCCAACCTTGTCAGCTGCTTTTTAACACTCTTGGGCCAAAGTCAGGACCCGTGTGTTACGAGTCAGCGTAAGGTGGGAGCAGTGCACAGAGTGGGAGTGAATGTGTCAGGTTCTCAAGGCTGCAGCAGTGTTCGGGCTCTGTTCCCCTGAAGAAGGTGTTGATTCAAGGATTCATGAAATCCCGGAATGCTTTATGTGTGGCGTTTCGTTTGGGCTAGGCCACCTCTAAATAACACCTTCTAAGAACAGAGCAGGGATCAAAGCAGGGCTCTGACATACCCAAGAAAAAGTCTTTCTCTACCTTCTCTCAGGCCATTTCTTCCTAAATACCCAAGAAGTTTAGTCCAAGACAGATGAATTAGACAGTCGGATAGGGCTCGAAGATGAATGATGACATTGTCCCCACACTGAAGTACTTGTTATTCCATCACCAGAAGCTGTGTTACGATCAGCTGAGCTCGTACCTTTGAAGCAGGCGGGGAGAGTCAGGTTGCCATCCACACATGGAACAGCTACAGTGTAGGCACAGGACTTTTCTTTATTCTTGCAGAAGAAGGATATAGTTTCACCATGCTGAATGCCTTCCTTGAGGTCATTCTGAACTCTCTTTTTCTCACCGTTGTATAATACTACAGCTTTCTTAACTGGTATTTTACATGGGCCTGTAAAAAAAATCCACTTATAAGTACCCTGTAAAGATAATTAGAACTCTGTTTGAAAAGTGGGTAGAGTAGATCCCATGAGAAATCTGTACAGGTGACATTTGGGAATGAAAAATAATTTCTCCCACATGTACATAGTACTTCTGCTGGTATTCCAATGCTGAAGAAATTCAGACCCCTAAGAATAGGGTCAAAAGATTCCAGTGAAAATCCAGCCTTGGTAAAATTTCTAATTAGATTAAATAAGAAGAGAGGAAAAGCTCAGACAAAATAAAGTTACGTGGCTGATTACTGAGGTCAATTCAGATGCATCATATCATATCAATGTTTGGTTTTGGGAGTCTCTTAGATTAGCAGGGCCTTGAAATTCCTATTTCAGTTTTCTTTTGAGGACAGCTATCACACAAAGGTGTGATAGCTCCTCAACAATCAGAGCAGAGGTCTTTTAGGGAAATTCCATGTGATAGGTGGTTTCTAACAGACAGTGCATATATACCTTTGCAGGTTGGCTTTGTGGACCAGTTTCCAGTGTTTTCACATCGGGAATGCTTAGGTCCATCCAGCACGTAGCTGGGCTGGCAGCCAAAGCTGACGCTTTCGTTATAGTGGTACGTTCTACGGACAGCAAACTCTATGAATCCATTTTCTATTCCCGTTGGAGTGGGGCATGTGACAACTGTGGTACAAAAGCAAAAGCAAAGCTTTAGCAATTTTGCAGTTCTAAAAGACACACTATATACTTTGAAAAATACGTAAAAGTTTCATGGTGGTTCATTTCAGCCTTGTGCACAGGAAAACATGGACAGAGTTTAAAAAAACACAGTAAATGAATATTACTTGTTTTAAATGCACATCCATGGCAATATGTGGTTATATCCAAAATACTTAAATGTGGCCTAGTTTCACTGAGATCAGTAAAGTTCTTAAGAGTAAGGTTGTCTATTTCTTAGATTAATCCTAGCGCTTAGTAGAATAAACAAATTTAAAAGTAAACTAATATAATAAGTAGAATAATATAATAAATGAAAGTAGAACGCTGCTCTGGAAAGCAGGCTCTGATTCCTCACTGGGGACTGCCTTTAGCAGGTTTTTTTTACACAACCTTTATACCTGCAGTAAATATTTCGTCAATCCCATGTTGCATGCAGTCTTGTTAGCAATCACCTTGTGTTCACTCAGAATAACTCTACTGTATGTTTGCAATGACAACTGTAAAAAAGCAAACTAAGGTTGTTCATCTGGTTTCTATATACAATTCTAGGGAGTATTTTTTGGTGGTGATAAAAGTCAGCTTCTTACCTTTGCACTCTGGAATGCTGCTCCAGCTCCCGTTGGCCATGCAGGTTGCTGTCTCATTCCCAATAAGTGCGAGAGGAGGCATACATTCAAAAGTAATCGTGTCCAGGAAATAAGAGATATTTCCAGGTTTTACACGACGGTAAGAAAGGACTCCAAATTCAGGAAGGGAGGGAGGTGCGCAAGTCACCGCTAGAAAAGCACAGAATTCATAGAAATTAAAGCTTAAAAATCAAATTATTACTAGAATCACGGGAGCAGTGTGTTTATAACCACATTACCCACACTGCCCTTTACAGAAGCGTAGCTAACAAAAGTTCAGATTAAAAGTCTCAGGAGCCTTATAGTATGTAATTCATGGTTTCTGCTATATTTTTCAGACAATATTATGCAGTATATTGCTTTTTCAGTAAAGTGTTTATGCAGGACAGGTTATAGCAAAACCACATGTAACAGTTGCAAAGGCATGACAATATCCTCTTTTTATACCCAGGGAGAAGGAATTTGAGTGGATAAGCATCTTACCCTCAGCTGTAAATAGCATCCCTGATCCTGGCCTTTTGTACAGACCTTTAAATTCTGTTTCTCTAAAACTAGAATCCACACATCTAAACCCAAACATACAGGGTTCTTGATTTTCTCTAACGGTTTTTTGCATGTCACTATAGGAGACCTCTGAATAAGAATATATGTAGTTCTGCATGATGTAAAGGAATCTTTCTGCAATAAGACTAAGGAGAGAGTAGTTCTGTAGTATTTGAACACATACGCTGACACTGTGGAAAAGTTCCACTCCACTTCCCATCTGCCATGCATTGGCTCGTTCTTGTCCCAATGAGGTTGTACCTGGAAACAAAGAGACCTGGTTATCAAGAAGCTTAACGAACACAGATAAGAATCAAGTTGTTCTTTGCAAGAAAGGTTTCTCATAAACAGATTTAAGAGGCCAATTGTGAAACCTTTCTCTAGTTCTAGCACTTAGGGACCTCAAAGGAATTTTAAATTCCAATACAAAAAATAGTGAGTATTTGAGTGTTGCAAGTGTCCAGACAGAAGGCATGATACAACAAGATGTTTTGCCATTTCAACTGTATATTCTATCTTATATATTTATTTCTACAGCTGACTAATACTGTGGATATATGTAAGTAGTGAGCACTGATCTGTGATTGCCAATATAAATGCTATGGTTTCTTGGGAGGAGTTCCTAGATAATTACGTCAAATAGGACCAAACTATTGCAAAGAACTCAGCACTCTCAGGAACTAAAGTGACTGATGCACATTATTTTATTGTAATGCCAGCTGGCCTAGTTTAATTTCCATAGGCACTCTAAAAGCCTCTCCCCCATCCTCTGTACTTGTATTATTGGCACTTGCTCTGAGTTTTAAAGAAGTGTTCATCATGTATCTATCATTTCAATATCACACAGTTGAAAACCAGTAAATTAAAATTAGCAAAATGAAATCAAGTCCAATTGCTACATTTGGTACATAGCTGAATGTATTCATTCCTTATCTTGCTCCTCTTTTGCAGAAGGAGGTAGCTGAGGCTGTTGAGACTCTTCAATGAACTCTGGCCTACGTCTCACCTATGACCTTCCCAGGTAAAGCATGGTTTATTAATTACCCAAGATGAACTGTATACTACTATCAAATATTTCCCTGCATTCACCACAATTATTTTTCTTTAAATGCATCCTCATTTCTAAAACAGGCAAGTAGCCTTGATGCTCTAGGGACCAAATTAGGATTAACCTCATGTTTTCATTTGCTGAGCTCAGAAAGGCATAGAAACAAAATTTTCAGTCTCTAGAGCCTAACAGCATAACAATTTAGATGCAGATTACCCTCTCTCTGCTGTAGGATTTCATCTCATGATGTAATAAGAGGATTTAAAAATCAGCGAAAAGCAACCCAGAATAAATCTTTGCATAAAATCTCTGCTATTTTGATGGTTTCTGTATCTGTAAGACATTGCTTTGGAGCAGCAAAGCTCCTGACTGAACAGAGTAGCCAAGACTGAACAGAGCAGGATGACCAGATACACAATTTTTTGTTTTAGTTTCTGAAGCAGAGGTGGGCTTTTATGTGCAGATTTCTGAATTCCCTGGCTTGCAATGCTGGAGCAAGTGATACTAGAATGTAATATCGTAGTTCAGGTTATTCATTTAACAGCACGAGGAAGGGAATCCTTACCCTGGTTCACATGAGAAACTTATAGAACTCTGATAGTGGAAGTCTGTAAAATCGATTTTTCCATGCTGCAAGGGTCCAGGAGTGGGACATCTCTTTGCTGTTAATTAAAGATTAAAAAGGGATATTATTTCATGAGGCATGAAGCTAGGATTATGGAAATGACTTGATCTTAAAGGGGCCCTGGTCTTTCACGTTTATCCACTTCCATGTCTACATTTCGTAGGTCTAGCTACTCCACAGTTCTCTCAAAATATAATAGGGTTTGTGATTAAATAATTCTTAACACTTGATTGTCTGAGGAAATAATTTATATGCAATGAAATGATAAACAAAGAGGGTTACAATAAATGCAGGTGTTATCAAGCAGCATACATCATTAGAGTATAAGCACTGCTGGGCTGAGTCTGATTAGGGTTCACCTTGTGCAGGTCCAATTCCATCACCGTCCTGGAGCAGAGGCTTAAGGGAAAGCGTGGGACATGGATGGGAAGATCCTTCCCCTGTAACTTGCCCCTCGTCTGCCCCACACCCAGCTGTCTTCTGACAAGTAAGGAAAGAACGATCGGAAACCAGAAATATATCAGTTTAAATAGATCAGAGTAATCACGTGGACTATAAAATATCCTTTTCAGGTCAGTGCACGGCATGTCAGAGAGATGGGGCAAAATCTAGGAATAGGATTTACTTTGTTTTACTTACGTAGGCACAGCAGGGTATTGAGAGGCCACCTGCCCGACGGGGGGCAGGTGTACTTCCTTTGGCCGGCATTGGGGACGAACCCAGGCCTACAGGTGTATTCAATTTCCTCACCCACATCGTACACGCTTTTGTTCACATCAATTGTGGCAAAGAGCACTTCTGGTGGCCTGGGACAGACTGGAGGAAAGGAGATGCTTTACAAGAAATTGGGCAGAAAAGTTGGAGTTGTTTTTTGTTTCCCAAGAGGAAGCCCAAGTTTCTGTATTATCATCAACTGCAGTAGGTTCCTGCACTGAGCTAAATGGCCCTTCTGTGATCCAGAGCTATGGAACTTGCTGAGGCAGCTGATGGTTGCTATAGATATTAGCCAGGAAAAAATGTTCTTCCTCTCCCCCTCAGCAGCTCTAGCACTGGCCCCAGTTAGATTTTGTGTCACTTTTTTAAACTAAAATTTACTTTTGCTTCAAAATGGATTTATGAAGGTATTCTGCAATGTGAATCAATTATGGTAAGTGATCTTGGACAAAAGAGGGTGAGAGGGACTTAGAAGCAAACTAATGCATTTCATTTTTAATCTAATTAATTTGGTGGGGTCAGCCTGAAATGAGATCTTTTTTTTTTTTTAATTAAATTTATTTTTCCCTCATTTCCCCAGTTTTTCTGTTCACTGGGACAAATGTCTCATGCATTACATGAGACAGTTCTGATTCCAAACCAGCTTTAACACGTTGACAGCGTGAACAGCTCATAACCCAGAGAGTGAGAACAGGAGGGGAGCAGCAAGGGAGGAACAGAGGGTGCGGAGTGTGCTCCCGAAAGGACATGGCGAGAGGCTGCTGCTGAGACTGTGGGGAGAGAACAGAGGGATATAAAGCTCGTGCTGTAGAAATGCAGAGCAAACAGAGGGAGAGAGAACACGACACAGTGCCCAGAGCCCTTGGCGTGGGGGAAAGGAGGAGAAAAGCGAGGCAGGGGGAGAAAAGCCCCACGGCGCAGGGGAAAGCGAGGTGAGCAGGGAGCTGCGCAGAGGGACGGACAGAGGTTAACTCTGGCACGCGTAGGCAGCCTGGTTTCCACAACTGTCAGTATTTCATCTGTTTTCCTCATTTTATACCTTTGTATCCAGCAGTTCACCTCACCGTAGGAAGAGAGGGGGGAAGGAATGGAAAGGAAAAAGAGAGGAAGTAGCTTTCAGAGAAAATTCCCCTTTGAAACACTTGACCAGAGTTGTCTGAAGGCTGTAAAATCCTGTTGCTTTCTCCAGCTTCCCTCATTCATGCTTCAGGACAGTATTGGCTGTTAGAAAGTGGAAGGCACTTACCTTTCACTGCAAGAGCACAGTGGCTCAGAGCAACGAGGCACACGGCCAGTGCCAGGGGGTGCATCGCTGCCAGTCCGCAGGCCCGAGTGACCCTCCGTCCAGTGTTCCTCCCCTTCAAAATAAAGGCATCCACAAAGCACGGTTATATATTAACTCTTTGTATTTATTCCCATCCTAGTAAACAGAAGATAAAAGGTTCCTTGTGTTGCTTGTAATAAAGGATGAAACAGCCGTCACATGTTGAGTCGCACATAATGCAGGAATTCAGACAGCAATCTGGGCTGAAAACATCTCTTCTCTGCTTCTTCCTGCAGAGCATCGCCTGTTGGGACCGATGGTTTTTAAAAAAAACAATATTATCTTCTCAGCATCTTTAGAGGATGAGGATGTTTGGAATATGATATTGGATCAAATAATAGAACTGTAAGAAGCTTTTGTTTATCACTTGAGAATGTACATTTCTAAGTACCGAAGATGCCTGAGAGTTATAACTAAATCTTTCTCGGGCGAAATGATTAGCGTTGGAGCGGCATCGGTATTGTCATACGCCTCCAGTGATACCAGCCTCATGCCAGTTACACGAGATGATGATCTGGCCTGAAACTTCAGGCTTCAGGGGCCTGTTTGATCAGATTCGTGTTGTCAATAAGCGTCTTTCAATTAACAGATAACTAGAAGCAGCAGAGACAGCAGCCAGCGCTGCAGGAGGAGTGAACTAATGATTTTAGACTGTGCTCATTTGTGACAAGGGGGTCAAGCTTAAATCGTATTTTTGGGTGGTATAAAGACTTGTTTTGGTGCTGCAGTTTGGGGTCATCAAGTGAAAACGCCGGAGATATCAGCTGAGGTTCTGATCACTTTGGTTCTCCTAATTTAGCAGATTTTAACTGCGGGAGCATCTGAAGTGCAACCAAAATAACATTTGTGTAATCATTGTTCCACAGTTTGATGTTTCTAATCTGAGTATCCTCCTTCCCTGCTGACTCACAGCCTGTGAGGGGGAGTGAGGGACATTTGAAGCTCTAACGAGAAGCTAGGTTATGGCAAACTCTTGCTGCTGTCATCTTAAATAGTTTGTTTATTTTTTTTTTTATAAACTTTTTCTGTTTGCATTTAAAACACAATTTTTAGCCACCACATTAAACAATTAGGAACATGCTATTCTCCTCAGAGAGAAAATACCGTGAATGTCCTGCTCAAAATATTTACCAAATACCCAGTGCCAAAGGGCAAAGTACCACCGCTAAATCAACAGAAAAAATTGACTTCATTTTCTGTATTTACATCTGATTATTTTTCCATTTGTCGCAGCCTGCTCCTTCCTCTGCTTTCTCTACTAAATTTCACAAGTATCTTTTCTCCTCCCAGCACACTGCGATCTGCAGTGAACTGTCCTGCCCCTGGTTTGAATCCTTCCCCAGATCTGCCTGCTCTTTTGATTACATTCTTTCCTGGGTTTAAAATAGCTCAGAAATAGATGGGCACAATTTTATCCCTTTCCACATTGACCGTGGGAGCATTTCTCCCTGTACTCAGCAGATGGCAGAATGTCCTCTGCCATACACCGTACAGGTACGGCCTGAACAGAGAAGTTTCCTACGCTACTTTGAGAACAGGGGGGGAAAAGGCTTAAATTATGTGTACATTAATTTTTCCATGTATTTTGTGTGTGAGAACTTTACTGCTTTTAAAATAGAAAGTAAATTGTATGTGAAAATGAGAGGAATGAATAAATGAGTATACATGTCACACAACTGCATAATTGCTGCCAGTATTGTGATTCTTTTTGAAAAAGTTATTTTTCTGCAATAAGAAGCTTTTGCGTGTACGTCACAAATAACTCTGTCTTTTCCAGCAGCTGGAGAAGACATGATGGTTATTGCGTGGATTCACCTTGGCAGAGCACGAGCAAACCCAGCTAGTTCTTTCTGTATTTGGTGGTAGTACGCAATTATACGTAGCATCTGATTTTCCATCAGATCCAACCCACTCCCTTAGTACGTGTGATCTCTTATTAGAGCTCCTACAAAGCCAGGCGTGAAGCAGAGCTTGATTTCATTAATGGCCATATAAACAGAGAGCAGACTGATGGTCTCTACCACAAAGAGTGTTATCCTCTAAGGAAAGAAATGGTAGCTGGAAGCAGAGAAAGTAGTGCGAGAAGCCCCTGAGATGGTACCAGCCTGCGCGACACACAGGGTGTGGGTATCACAGCACTCTCACCTGAAAGGAGAATAGGCAGGAGGGATGCCAACAAACTGGCTTTGCAGAAGGGGTGTCACCCAGAGAAAAAGGTGAAGGGCAGGAGAGCAGAGCTCCAGAGCACATGTCTGCAAAGGGAGCGATGGAGTTGGTGGAGACCGGCACCGCTGGCCGATCAGAGCGGTTTCGGTAAGGAGCAAGAGAGGAGGAGGATAAGCCAGCAAAGGCCTTGAAAGTGGAGGTAAAAATGTCACACGGAAGAGAAGGAGGGAAAAAAACTAGAGCGATGTTAAGAGAAAAATGGTGATGAAAACCAGTCTCTGCAGCAGCGTTCTTCATTGGCAGCAGGGGTCAGCTGGAGCTGTCATGACAATGGGAAAAGGCACTGTAATCATGGGGACAGCAGGTAAGGAGGAGGGAGGCAAAGGCTTTCAGCAGGAATTGGTCTCTCCTAGGGATATCATGCAGGAAGTTTGCGAGGTGTAGACAGACCGAAGGTCAGCACCGGGTAACGGTTCCCCAGGGAACGAGCCAGACCCCATGGCCTTCCTCTGCTCTCTCCGCCTGCTTCTCTAGCTGAGGCTGCCACTTCCCTGGTCTTGCAGGATACGTCACACCTCCCATCCTGCCACTGACGTCCTGGCAGCCTGCCCTTCTGCACAACAGGTGTGGGGTCTGCATTACCCACCACATTCTCCACGTTTTCTGACTGTTCTTCAACCAAAAAACGCTCGACACAGCCAGTCTAAAACGCAGGTGTTTCTCAAACCAACAGGAACGTCTTGGCGGGGGCCACGGAGGTGGGATGTCACAGAGAAGCTGAACGCTCCCTCATGAGCCGCCGTCCTCTGGCTGAGGCGCTCTCGCCGCCGTGAAAGGTGGCCTTGGGACTGAACTTGCACCAACAACCTCGTCCTTTTCCTACAAGGGCGGGATATTCGGGTTCCAGCTGTCGTTTCACCCGTCAGTCACTGGGTTTCGCGGAGCACGGCGGGGCGATGGTCAGATGGTAACGGATCTATCCCTGCTCCTCTGCAGGAGCAGGTGTTGAGTCACGGGTCCAACCATGGCCCTTCACGTTGCCAAGGTAGTTCTATTAATATTTGTTCAAAGTTTATTTATGCTCTGCACAAACATTTTTATCGCCTCTTCTCAATACATCCAGTGTCGAAGTGAGTGCTCCATCGTGCTGAAGAGATAAGAAATAAAAAGTAAGAAGGTAAACCGAGGCATTTGTAGCCTTAAAGAAAAATAATGGCATTCAGTTCTAGACAAGTTGAAACTGTTCCTACTTCCCAAATATTAGTTGCATTTCATCCTTAATGTAGAATTGCAGAGACAGTTTAGATGTGTACGTTCATTATTAGCAAATATTCAGCCAGAAGCCAAGATCCATTTGCAGTGAATTATTTTCCAGTGGAAGTTTATATTTCACGTGTTTGGAGATGTTGGAAGTAAACGCGCAGTCACTGGCCAGAGAGAATGTCTCGGGGACATGAAAAGTGGACAGTGTCCATGTACTTCATACAAAGATTATTCTCACTTAGTAGCGTGTTTCAGGGGTGAACTGCAGCCCCAGTTACCACTGGTGTTCCACGGTGCTTTTTCTGAAGTTACTGAAATAATTATCATTTTAGTCCCAGACCCTAAACCGCTTTACGCACCCACCAGCTTCCTGAAGTGTAGCATTGAACACCCGCCCCTGTGCCACGCTGAGGGGGCAGGGGGCTGGCACGGGCAGCCTTTCCAGGTGACAGCAGCCCTGTCTTCTCCAGTTCCAGTTTTCACACCCATTGAACTCGCAGCGTGTAAAACCAGAGAGCATTTGAAAGCTACTTCCTCCTCTCCGCCCTCATTTCCTGCACAGAGAACCCGGAGAATCTCCCTCTCGGTTCTACTGCCACCCAAAAGCTGTGACACAGTCCGTTCCTCTGAGAAATTCATCCAAACTCTGCCTAAAAAATTCTGCCTTATATTTCTCTATCAGGAATGTTAAATTATGAAGCTTCGGGGGCAAAGGATTCTCTGTGAGAGTTTGACTCTGCAGCGAACGGGTCTGCAAGGGACAGTTTTTGAGCTGTGCCCATAAAAGCCCAGCATGAAGCCGAACAGCTTCCCACCTGTTTTTTACCTTGTCCCACCTTTCTGCCTTTTCCCTGGGTGCGGGTGCAGGGGCTCACAGCTGCGGTCAGAGCAGCCGCCGGGATCGTAACGGGGGCGTCAGAAGAGACAGGGTCCTCTCCAGGCTCAGGCCAGGCTCTTTCTCTTCTCCCGTCAAGCCTGAAACAAAGTTTTTAAGACTCCCTTCATCATTATTGTTCCATTTTCTAGTAAGCCAGATGCCACACGCTTCCCTGACAGTAGCATCTGGCCTTTCATTTCTATTTTATATATATATGTGTGTGTGTGTATATATATATGTATATGTATTGCCTCAGGTTGTCATCTTGTTTACAAGCTGGAGAGGGTTCAGACCTGGCGAGGATCTGATGGACGCTCTCCCAGGAAGGCGCAGTGCTGCCGGGATGCTCTTTACGCTCCCGGTCCATCAGAACTGCCGTTAGCATTTTACCTCTGCGTGAGCCCGCGGAGCGATCCCGCTGGGTTCATCCCTCCCCAGAAAGGACGTCTCCGGCTCAACCAGAAGGCTCTTAAATTGCCCGTGCCTCCCTTGGCACCTTGCCGTGATGCTATCAGAAAGCCCAGCGAACACCAGACTGACTCACTGCTCTTCTTTGGTTTCCCCAAGCGAGGGATTCGGGGGTCACTAATGGAGAAGCCCCTCGGTCTATTCGTCCGCAGCAAGAACTTCATTGAGAAGCGCGTGTGAGAGCGGCCGGGCAGCGGCTCTTTGGCTGCGTCGCTGCTGCCACCCAGTCGATCCACGGCTTCACCCGAGACAGATCTGTGATCTCTGCTAACCCGCAGGTACGAGCTGTTAAATTCTCTCCGGGCAGAAATCCAGAGTGTTCCAGATGAATAATTCCACCTTCCCTGGGATTCGGCTCCTGCCCAGTGTAATCCAGGAGCGGGCACTGACTCTCCTGAAGCAGAGCCTTCCCAAGGCCGAGCCGTGGCTTTGCCTTCAGCTGGGGCTCCTCCGATGGGATTTTATCATTGATTGTGGTTTGAATGAATTTATATACAATTAACAAAATTACAAGATTAGGAATTATTCCCAAATCTATATTAATCAACACGAACAGTTGACTGTAATTTTTCCTTGTTTTTTTTTTTACTCTGGTATTCTTAGCAAATTCACTGCAAAAGAGGGAATTCCTCACTGCACTGACTCACGAGCCTGAAAAAGCTAAAAATGTAGTCTCGGAACTGAAAATTTCACAAGACATTGGATCCAGAGGGAAGGCCATTGACTTTTACAAGCTGATTTTTTAAGACACATCTTGAATATTTAAAGAAAAGTGGATGAGTTTAGGGCTAATGCGACAGGGAAGAGTAGTTTTCCTGAGCCGGGCGTTTTGCTAGAAGCCCCGTGCTGGGGTTGAAGCCCCTCGTGCGTCTCTCGGCGTGGCCTGCTCCGAGCCGCGGGCCCCCGCGTTGCGCTGCCTCTGGACCCGGTAACAGACTGGCATCGGCCCCCGACCACGGGCTGTCGTGGTGTGGCCATTAGAGAGCAGGACGGTACCAATAAACTAATTTCCCTTTGTGACAGCCCCGATCTCCAGCAATAAATCCAGGGCCTTTCTAAGAGGAAGCAGATTTTGAAGGGGCCAGTATCAATAACTGGAATCGGATTTTCAGAAGGGCTGAAATTCTATTTAGATGACTAAATGAAGGCCATGCTTTTCAAAGTACTCACTTTATTAAAGTACCTTTTTGGTGTATTGGGTTCTTTGGAGAACGCAGGTCTCTCTTTTGGTTTCCAGAAGCCGCTCGGCTGCTTTGACAATCTCCACGTGTGTGTACACCTCTGACAATTTTCATTCCAGTGTTGTAATCTGCCTCATCATCTAGCCGGGGCCTCCTTGGAAGTTTGGGATTTATTTTGTAATTTTATGTACAAATAACAAAAATAAATAGCAGAGGTGAATTCTCCTTTATTCACTGCACATGGAAGTTTTTTTATTGCCCGGGGAGACACAAAGCCGCTGCCAGCATTTTGGCAACAGAATGAAATAAAACTGCGATTGTTCCAACATTGCCAGAGCCGATATCAGGGACATTCTCACAAATTTAAGTCCTGGACAGAGAAGATACCCAGATGTTTTGGAAAGAACAGGTCATGAGCGTTCTACAGAGCACAAAATATTTATGGTACAAGTTGAAAAGGCACAGAGAGCACGTGTGTGTGTGCGCGCCCGCTATGCATTTTCTTTCATTTCTATTTTTGTACTTCTAGAGTGAAATAATCTTGCTCTTCTCCCTGATGTCACCTAATGGTGTGGTCATTAATGAGGTTGCTTTTCCATGGAGATCAGAGTGCAGTCAGGGTGACCGGTACCAGTCGGCTGTACGAGGTACAGGTGGGTTTACCCGCTCCCCACCCCTCTCCGGAGGAAACTGCCCAGCTCCTGCTCCTGCTCCTGCTCCTGCTCCTGCTCCTGCTCCTGCTCCTGCTCACGCTCTCCCTCGCTGCGGCAGAGGTTTCCCACACTTCACTTCTCCGTTAACTGTCACTTCACCTTTTGAAATGTTTTTTTGAAATTAATGTTGGCTTGTTTTGTGTGTCAGTGTTTTCTCTTTTCAGTCCTTCTAAATCAAACAAATATTTTAAAGCTGTGTTTGTCCAGCCAAACTCTTGTCATTTCAATTATTAGTGTTTCTGTAAGCGTAAACACTTGCCTGGAGCACAGACGGGCCCGGTGTAATTGGAAATCCTTCCCTTGAGGATGGTGCTTTGCCTTCTCGGCATCAACGCGGCGTAACAGCGTGGTGGCACAGAAAAAGAAGTGAATGTCCTGATCAGATTTTGTTTTCCCTTCGCACTTATTCTCTAGAATAAACCAAATGCAGCATGAAGGTCACTATTTCCTGTATATGGGATAAACGATGTTTAGCTGGCAATAATAATTTGAAGTAGATATATGTAATATCTATTTACACCTCATCTTCACGTGGCAAAACTGTACTCAACTTTCTCTTGCAAAATTATCATCCTTTCAATGGAAGATTTGTGGGAATTTGGTAAATAAAATACCCCACCTTCCTGTTCACATTGAAATAGTGGGAAATCTCACTGCAACTTCAGCGCCAGCGAGATGACATCGCGTGGCCCCAAACCAGCATGAAGCAACTCTAAGAGTTGTCCTGATCTACCGGGGGTCTCTGCTGCCAGACGCGGACATTCCGGAGCTGATGTTCTCCAGCAGCATCCAGCAGCGTAAGGTCATTTCTCTCCCTACGGCTTAGTGGCAGAAAATCGCGCTGGGGGTTGCCCAGACGATTGGGAGAAGGCGCCAGGGCAGCGCCGTGACTCTGCCTTCCTCACACGGTGCGGGGACACGCTCTGCTCTTCAGGGCATCACATACGTGACGTGGGGACACACCTAGAGAGATGCTGTTACCTGCAAAATTGTACTGCAAAAAGATGGGGGAAAATATTTTTTTGAGGGTAACTTTTTGTCAGCTGGCAGTGATACGGTAAATATTTTTCCTTTAACTAAAGAAGGAAGCGGGGGCCGCAGAAGCGGTGGTGCTGGTTCAGGCAGGGCCCATCTAACCCTCTCGAGGAACCTGGCTCCAGCAGCGGCCAGAGGTGCGCACTACGGAGAAGAGAGAGGAGGGCAGCGGATACGACACTTCCTCCTGAGAATCTCTCGCGTTCTGAGCATCCTCCATTTAGGGGATTTTCTGACAGCCCCGTTTGTCTCTCCCAGGCTTCCTCCCTCCCCTGAGCCCAGCTCAGCGTCCTGCACCAGCGCTGGTTCTTGTGCTTGGATCTTCTGGGCAAGGAATTCCAGGGGTCAATTGCCCATCGCAAAACCCACCTACTTTGTTCCTCACAAACCGTGTGCCATGTTTTTCAAAACAATTGACAGAGGCTCCCTTGTTGGGCTGGCACAAGGAAGGTCTATTCTTTTTCCCACATCATTTGAGTGCTTTGTTTGTATTTCAAAGTCTGACTCTTTCTGCCTTTTGCTGTGTGTACAGTTGGAGACTGAAAATTTGCCGACACCCGAGAATTGTCCCGATGGACTCAAAAGAATGGGAACTACTTTTTGGAAGAGACATTCAAAGTTTTCCCAAGCGATTGATGGTGGGAAGGATGAAATCTGCAAAACAACAACGATAGCAAATACTCCAGCTGAGGCAGAAATTTTTATTTATACAATCTAGAAAGAGACAAACTCCATGAAACATCCCAAAGGGCTCCCACCACCTTTCAGTGTGTAACAGCATCGCGCTCTGACTCGGCTCCGTGCTTACTCTTTGGCTGTGTTTTAATACCTACAGTCAAACTTTCCCATTAGTACCAGCACGTGTAAATGAGCTGTCTGTCACATGGGAAAATTTAATAATCAAATCTGTCTAATGACCCAGGATTTCCCAACCTGCAATCGGAGTGACTGTGTGGGAAAAAGGGCAGGGAAAAGAATCAGAGTAAACAGACGCAGGCAGATCTGTGCAGCCTGGAAATGCCCAGATGGAGAAAGACACGAAGATGCAGAAACCGGTGCTGATAGAGAGAGACACAAAATACTTCTACTTCTTTCTCACCTGGATCTGGAAAACCCATAGGAGCAAGCGAGAATTATCTGATAATTAATAGCTACTGCTCAAAACATGACAAACAAACTTACGAATGGGAGCGACAACGCTGAGCTCTTTGGGTGGTTTCAGACAGACAGAGAAAGAATGTGTTGTGTGGAAAAAGAAGCCAGCAAAACCTGGTTCTGAAATTTTACCCTGAAGTCCCTGCACTAGTGGAAACTGATAACTGCTTTTGAGTTAATTATGGCAAGTAATTATTCCACAATAGCTGCTGGTAGAAATGGCTCATAAGCTGACTGTGGAAATTCCTTTGGAAGATGAGCCTGGGTGAGGCAAGTCATTTTTAGGCGGCGGGTTTGTAGTGATCAAGTCACCCTTCCAAAAGGGATTTGGAAAATAGCCGCTTGTTCTGAAAAGTGTCTAGAAAAGGAAGTGGTTGTAAATTGTGTTGAAATGTGAGGAGAAATTGGGTTGTGAACTTCCTTATAGGCCTCAAGCAGGAAGTGATTCCTGTGTGTTGAGTATTTCTTACAAGCAGGAAATAATAAAACAGAGACCGGCGACCGCCGGAGAAGCTGGTGAAGGTGCTCTCCTTGGCCGTGTCTCGGAGCTGATCCGAGGCAGCTCATGTAAATAGGAAGAGAACAATCCAGGCACTTTCCCTGTGGGAAAGACACACTTTTTAAATTGCTTTTTGATCCAAAAATGCCGCAGGCGGTAGCGTGCTGATCCAGCAGAGAAGTGAAAAGAGAAGGCATTTCACAGGCTGCAGAACGGCTCTAAGAAACCTCTTTCCGAGTGAACACAGAGGTTTGCACTTACAGACCCGGGGTGCGATTGATGGAAATATAGAAAGGACTTCAAAAGTCGTGCTTGTTGCAGCAATAATCAAATTCTTCACAGAAAACCTCACAAACGATCCAATGGGAACTTCTATGGGAGACAAACTCCCTAGGACATTATCCGATATCCGGAGCAGGAATACAGTCCTTATCAGAAGGCCTTGTAACTGGGGCTTTGGAGCCAGGGTCTCTGAGGCTGCTTGCCAGGAGGCTGGAAAGGCTTCACATGGCGTATGTCCGCATCAATCACCGTGTATGTCCGTATCACCGCGTGTACCTGCCTGAAGACAGGCAGCGGCAGCGCTGACCCCTGGTCCAGACGGCCCCAGTCAGAGACAAACGGCAGCGCGGAGCAAGCCGGGGCTGCTGGTGGGAGCGCGCGAGCGGGAAGAGGTGGCAGACGTCTTCATCTCACCGTTTGAAGGTGAATATATTTACATGTGCAAAAAGGCTCGTGTGAGTGGTGTGTGCCCAAACCAGAGCAGTAAGAGGAGTTATAAGTTGTGTACAGTCAGGGACGGTTGTGTTACAGCGGTTTATCTAGTTGTCTGAGGATGGCTATGCACACTTAATAGATTGCTTCTCTTGCCTAATGTGTGTAATCCCAGTGTACAAATAATGATTCGGGGCGAGATAAAATGTTGCTTTAGGGAGACAGAATACAGAATCCTAACGTGACGCTGCAGTGTCAGGACTGGCGTCACTTGGCTCTTCCCTGGGGCCCAGCAGGGACGCCGGCGGGTGCCGAGGGAGCAGCGGGGGCTCCAGGGATGTTTCAGTGAAGGGATCTCGACCAGAGTCGCTCTTGGGACAGAAACCGGAATCGGGAATGACTCAGCAGGACCGTGAGATTTTAAGGAACAGCCAAAGGTACAGATTGCCCCAAACCTGATGCAACACCAGTTGTGTCTGCTTCAGCCGGACTCGCCCGCCTCGGTAGCGCTGTTTGTGATGCAGCACTGAAGGAATAGGAATAAATACGTTCCATATTTCTTGATGGAACACTTAACGAGAGTACAAAATGTTTCTTAGTGCTCCTCATGCTTTGGCATAAGTTAATTAAGGCAAGGAAAATCTATTCCTTCTGAAGAGGAATAGGGGACTTGAAGCATGTGTAGAATAGGTAGAAACCAAATTAAAAATCGTTATATTTTATTGAATTTCAGATCAAATTTGAAAGCAGTTTCTTGCAAAATAAAAGTCCACGAAGCAAGGGCATATGGAAATAGCTTCTAGGGCATATGGCTTGATTCTAGAAGTCTAGAAAAAAAGCAGCGCTGCCCCTGTTGTCAGTAACTGGCTGAAGTGCCCCGGGGTGCCAGCTCAGGCAGGCTGCACCCAAGAACCGGGGCTCTAAAGTAAAAATGAGATAGTGTGTGACAAGTTATTTCTGTTCTGGGGTAAAAGTCCCTGTGCACTTTTCCCATCAGCAAATAAGATTTGAGTTAATTAGCTTGTTAATTATTCTTGTGAAATAAACCATATTACACATGCTTATACAGACTCAGGAGTGTGTAGATGTGTTGGGGTGGAGGAACTTTTAATAAGCACCCATCTCCCCAGGGTGAAAATGTGTAGCCATGCGGATAACATTTATTAAAAAAATTATGCATAGGACTTGGCTTTTTTGTTCAGCACATCCATTGTGGTTTGCCGCACATGCAGTCATGATTTATGTGGTGTTTTTCTGAATATACAGAGGCACTATAAATTGCAATATGAGGAACGTGTGTGTGCCACAGGCGGGTCACGGTTCTGTGTCCAGGGACCTGTGAACATTTTGTGCGCAATGAGCACAAATGAAGGGTTCTAGTATTTCACAGGATACTTTTTTCACGTTGTCATGCACTACACAAAAGCAGAGTAAAAGTCTTTTGTGCATATGTTGGGTGAATCAATTAGTGAAAAAAACTTGCTGTGTTTCCTACGCTTTTTGTTGAGGGTATTTGTATCGTAGGTAAACTAAGGATATACGACCCACTGCGGCGAGGCCGCTCTTGTGTTTGTTGTCCGTCCAGCGGCATCGTGTGATGGTCAGCATGGCCTCAGACCCCAGCGGCGTGGGGTGCTGGGTCTTGGGGCTGCAGGACAGGGAGAGGTTTGTGAAGGAGAGCACCTGGGCTGCACCTTTGTTTGCTGTGATGGTGGAACAACATCTCTCAGGCCCACAGAGGAAGCGCTGCGCAGGTGGCAGAGCGCAGCTGGGGACAGGTTACCCCTGCTCTCTCCGGTGGCGGTGGAGGCACTGGGTGGCAGCCAGTGCTGCTGGGCACCCGGGCCTGTCACTGCCAGGTCCCTGCCTGGGCCCGGGGGCCGAGGGCAGCAGCACCACCCGTCCCGGGGCCAATTTGGAGGGAAGGAGTCAGCTTCCATGGCTGACACTGAGGGAGATGTGTGTCTGTGTGAGCTGCCCTCTGTGTCTGCGTGTGCGAGGGAGGCAGCAGCCGTGTGCGGGGCGGAGAGAGAAGGGAGCCGAGGGTGTGTGTGTGAGGGGAGCTGGTGTCTGGGTGTGTGAGGGAAGCCCAGGTGTGAGGGCAGCCGGCGTGTGTGTCTGTGTGTGTGAGAGAGGAAGGAACCGGTGCGGGTGAGAGGGGAACTGGTGTGTGTGGTTTTGGGGGAGCTGGTGTGTGTGTGTGTGTAAAAGAGGCCTCTGTTTGTGAGGGGAGCTGGTGTGTGAGTATGAGGGAAGCCTGTGTGTGGGGTGTGTGTGTGTGAGAGAGGAGCCAGTGTATGTGGGGAGAGCCTCTGCGTGCGTGTGTGTGAGGGGAGCTGGTGTGTGAGGAAAGCCTGTGTGGGCGTGTGTGAGCGAGAGAGAGGAACCGGTGCGGGTGTGAGGGGAAGGGTGTGTGTGAGGAGCCCGCGTGCGGACACGGCCGTTGTGCGCCCGTGCAAGGGAAGCCGACGCCTGTGAGAACCGGCCGCGCGCGCGCCGCCGGCAGAGCCCGCGTGAGGGGCGGCCGCCGCTGACGAGAGGCGGCAGGTGCTGACGCCCCCC
>JAOXJM010000003.1:36771070-36809013 GCA_026413425.1 Tringa solitaria
CGGGCGGAGCAGCCGCGCCGGGGCCCGGGGCCGGGATCCTCCTCCCGCTCCCTACGTGCCGGCTCCGACGTCAGGCGCGGGAGCGGGAGGCAGCGCCCAGCCGCCGCCGTTGCCAGAGACTCGGCGGCCGCCGGACGGGGCGGACGTCGGGGCGGCGACTCCCGGCGCGGCCCGGCTGCCGGCAGGAGGGGGGGGAGAGGAGGGCGCTATGGCCGACGTGTTCCCGGGCTCCGAGCCCGGCGCGGCCCCGGACGCGGCGCGGCGCTTCGCTCGCAAGGGGGCCCTGAGGCAGAAGAACGTGCACGAGGTGAAGGAGCACAAATTCATCGCGCGCTTCTTCAAGCAGCCCACCTTCTGCAGCCACTGCACCGACTTCATCTGGTGAGAGACCCCCGGCAGCGCCTCTCCCCCCTCGCCCGCTCAGCTGCAGGGCGTCCCCCCCACCCCGGGGCAGACCCCGCCGTCCCTCCCCTCCCACCCGCCGGTTTCCCCCTGGCAGCTCCCGGCCTCTTCCCCCGGGCCGGGCAGGTGAGCCCCGGTGGGGCAGAGCCGTGTCGCCTCGCTGCCCCCGGCTCTGTCGCACCCTCCTCCCGGTGGGGCTCCGAGGGGCTTGGGCACCTCAGGCTTGGGCACCCCGGTCTCGGGGCGGGGGGAGCCCCGGAACTTGCCGGCGCTCGGGGGGGGGGGGCAGCGCTGGCCGGTGCCGCAGGGGCCGGCCGGCTCCGAAGCGCCACGCTGGGGGACCTCGCTTCCCAGATCATCCAGACTGGCATTTCCTCAGCTCTTGTCCCCCTGTCCCCCGTCCCCCCCCCGAGCCGGGTGCTGCTTGCCTTGGCTGACTTCACCCGCCGAGCCCCCGCCTCGGTGCCCGCCGTCCCCGGCGGAGGGGAGCTCGGCCGGCACCCCGGCTGCTGCGGGAGAGACGGGGGGTTTCTGTTTCAGGCTGTGGGTGTTGCTGTGTGGCACAACTTCTGCAGCCCTGCCTTTAACTTTGCGATCGGTGCCTGCTTTGTTTCCTCCTGCTGCAGAGGGAGGGCAGGGAGGCTGGAGCGCACGGTGCCGCTGCTGCTGCGTTACGCGTTTAGGAAAGGGAGGGATTTTTTTTTTTTTAAGAAGAGGGCTCTGGCTGGAGAGAGGGGAGGAAGGGAGGAAAACTTCCTACCAACACCCCGATTACTAAGCTGGTAGGGAAAAATACACCTATGGGTTCCTGCCGTGCCCTCTTCTGGGCAGGCCGGCAGCTCCCCTGCAGGCCGAGCCGCCCGGCGAGTGGGCGAGTGGAGGTGCTGGCTCCTTCCCTCTGCCCTCGGCCGGGTGAGGCAGGAGCAGCGGGTGTGTGCCCGGGTGTTTTGTACAAAACACCCAGCTCGGGCTCCCTCTGCCCCCCCTGGGCGGTGGCTGAGCCTCAGCCTTGCGCCGCCGCTGCGGTTCTCGCCGCGGGGTGCGTTGCTGGGAGGAGAGCTGTGATTTATTCCAGCCGAAGTTGTAAAAGGTCCAGAGGGGTCTGCGGGCAGGTGTCTTGCTCTTGTCCTTTCTGTTTTTGCACCTGCGCACAGAGCTTTGCCTTCCTTCTTGAGTTTTCCCCGGGTTGCGTGCTGAAGAATAGACTGTGATTGCTCCAGAAATGATTGCAATCTATTTGCAGAGTAAGGGAGGACTGAAAGGAAGGAGAAGTGAGATAGGTAGACTGCAGAAGAAATTAGGAGAAACAGGTCAACTTTTTTGAGTTGTTCTTTTTTTTTTTTTTAATTAATTTTTTTCCTCTTCGAAAAAAAAATGCAGTTTGGTATTGTAAAAGTGAGAGCTTCAGAAACTGGTTCAAAGTTAATATAAAACAGAATGAATTGGGAGGTGTGAAAGAATGCTGCAGGGCTATTGTCAGACTGTGTTTGTGAAGATAACGAGCACAACTAAAAAACAAAGTGGAATGCTGACACGAAAAAAGGCGCCCGCTGACAGGATGGATGTGAAAATGAAAGGGTTTCCGGTAGCTGACAGGTGGCAAGAGTAGCTGTGCTCTTTTGTCGTTTTCTTGCTAAGGAAGCTCTTAACATTCATCCAGTGAGCGACAACTTTGAAAACTTTCGCATTTCCTCATTTGAAGACGGGCAACTCTTGAATAAGCATCATGCCCCGTAAAAAGTGCTTCATCTGTTTCCAACAGGACATGTACCAATTAACATGTTTTACGTTATAAAGAATAGTAAATACTACCTTTCAATGAACTGCACAAATAGATTTGTTTTCTTAGATTATGTTTGGCCAGGTAATATTTACTGAAATAGTTTAGTGCCTCCTTACCTTCTTAAACAACTTTCACGTATCTACTTTGTTTCACAAGTGTTGATATTTTTTTAGGACCTTTTACTTAAAATACATTATAACTGATCAGGGAGTGGACTGCAGCTGGTTAGTGTATGGTTTCAGCTCAGGCACTGAGGCTACGCTTCTAGATGAGATAAGAGGAGTGCTCTTTATGAATAAGTGTTCAAAAGGATGAAAAATTATCTGAAGTCTGTTTCGTGTTCATAGTCCTGCTGTTGGTACATGCTTTTTACGTCAGAGAAGAAAAGAGATACCAGCAGGAGAATGACAGTGTAGTATAGTCACATATGCTGCCAAGCAAACAAGCAATTCTATATTTCTTCTGGTTTCACTAGTTTAGGCCCACTTATAGCAATAACAAGTCAAGACTGTTGCACAGAAACATGTGGAAATGCTCCAAGCTGTATAATTTCAGTTTCCACCTGAAATAACAGTGTGCTGAAAGTTTTGTTTCTTCTCTAAATAAATAAATAAATAAAGTGGGAAAATTGTTGACAGAATTTTTTTAAAAACACTTCCACAAAGCTTTATAATTAAACTTCGTGTTGTTAGTTGCATACAGCCTGCTGGCTGGCTCCTGCAGTTCACGGCTTTGGCTCATTTGTCTCTTAGCGTCAGCAGCTCCAGCTCTCCAGATAAAAACATTCTGCAAAGAGGGAAAATGCAGAGACATGTTTATAGGGAGGACACTCAAAATATTTATTTTTGTGGAAAGATAATGTTGAATGTTTAAATATAAACAAATAAATAAAACCAACAACAGTGCCAGAGGTACTGAAACGTGTTGGAACTCTGGATACCAGGTGCAACCTTGTGTCACTGTGTTCATTGGTAGACTATTACAGACACACTTGTGTTTTGTTACGGAAATGAACAAGGAAGCTGGGAGAACAATCAGTAGGAAACCAAGGGGCACATCTTCTCTCCATAAAACAAACAACTGGTATGTAGCTGAGGCCTGGAACAGCATCAGCATGCTGTCCTAAAATTTGGATGAAAAACTAAATCTGGTCTGTTTTATACGCCTTTGCTAGAATTTGGAATATTTTACATTGCTGTTAAGTATATGTGTGACATTAAATGAGTTGAAATATTATGCAATAAACACAGAGGATGATAATTGTAGATCCAAAATAGCTTGTAAAATAATAATAATAAAAATATTGTTGCCAGAAGCTGAAATTACATAGCTGGTGACAGCTATTGTTCTCTGCTCTGAAATGGGTGGGCTGTTCTGTGTTGTATATTTTAAAATCTGTTGCTGTCTTAGCAAAATCTGAAGTTATTTAATATGATTCTGTTTTTATGTTGATATAGATCATTGAGAAGAAATTATAACTAAACATACTAAGACAGGTCTTTTTTTGTTTTGTTTTTTTTTTTTTTTTTCTTTTCCTTACAGGGGATTTGGGAAGCAAGGATTTCAGTGCCAAGGTAAGCCCCAAGTGCTTTGTTGGCTAGTGCACGTTGTTGTGTATAACTTCAAGGCAGCCAAAACTTGCCTGCAGCAAGAGCGAATCAAGCCTGGAAAAATTAAGCAAGCATCTCTGCCTATGTAAATTCTAAATGAAGACAATCATTCAATTAAATAACCATTGGCACTTATAGCATATACATTGAACAATCAAGTTATTGTTCGTACTGTAATAACACAAAAAATGTGTGGTTTTTTTTAAATCTCATCACAGTAAATGTCATATAATCTGCATATAGTGCAGCTTCTAACTTTTCATGAAAATAATCTGTGCAATTTAGCTTTTGCAGAGACCATTTTTCACATCAGAAGCTCTTGTCTGTGTGGGCGTCTTGGAAAATGGATTCACTTTTTAGTCATATGGCTTCTTTTCATAACCCAGACTCCCTGGTTTTAATTTTCATGCGCTGTATGCTTAGGAGGACCTTTGGTTTGAACTACTTTTTAGGACAGGCAGCATTTTTCTGTCTTATGTAATACCCAATTACAAAAAAATCCACCCCTACGAAATCACCAATGTAATAAATTCTGCTAACCTTGTGAAATTGAAAGCTGCTGTAGGGGAAGATAATGATATACTTGAAAGCCAGAGTGCTATATACTGTATTCTCACATATTCTGTATTTTTGCCAAGTTCTTATCATTATTTAGCGTTTAATCATAAAATAACCACACCCAACTGTTATTTTTTCTATGTCATATGTTTACCTAATTAGGATGAGGCTTTTTGTTGTCTCTTTCTCTTCCCCCCACCTTCTTCCCTGTCATTTCACCTCCAGATGTAACAACCTTTTGGTTATTTCTTTCATTACATTTTTGTAATGGTCATTTACTAATGCTTCGGAGCAAGTTTGACTATCCTGAATGTTGCTTTTACTTAGTAGTTAGTGAAATTACGGATTCTGTGGTATTTTTGTGGAAGTTGATACTTCTTGAAATTAAACCCATGGGAAACCAAATGTAAAAGAACAATACCTCTTAAAGATGTTGCAATAAATATTTTTCTTTCTGCAAGTAGAAACTTGCAGAGAGACATGGTGAAAGCGTTACATGCTGCATTAAGGTAAGCATGCAGCCATGGTTTTACTATGAATCTTGTGTATAAATTTCTCTATGTCCCAAGATGTTAATACTAAATTCTGTAGGTATCTTCCTGGTTTTTGCTACTCATTGCATCCAGAGCAGTACTATAGATAAGTCTGTAGCCCTCAGTCGGCAGTAGAATGGCATTTCCTGAATCCCATTCAGGACAGCTCAGTGATTCCTAGTTAAGGAATTATTTGGATGTTCATTAGAGATTTCTGTTGGTATAGGGAGAATAATTTGGGCTGCATCTAAATGATACAGTTATCTATCTTGAGCTTTGCAGTTTGCACCATGCATGAACACAACACAACCAAGACTAAAAGCAGTAGAACAGTTTGATTTTTTTTTTTTTTTTTTTTAGTATTTTTTAAATACTTCAGAAGTGGTGCTTTTCAGGCGTCTAAATATGTTCAGACCTGACTTTTGTATGCCTCGGAGCAAGTTCCGCTTCGATGGAGATTGTTGTATTCAGTGTTCTTGTCTGTATTATTACACAGTCAAAATCTGTAAGAAATATTCAGATTTTAGGAAGTTTGTAGGAAATTATTGTTGGCGCACTAATTAGGTAGTGGAGTTTTTGCTTTCATTCATTAAATTTGATTGTCATCAAAGTCAAAGAGTTTGTTCTCTTGGGATAATAGTCTTGAAAAACAAAGCTCCCTCATAAAGTTAAGCAGCTGAGTCACATTTTCTTGGCTTTCTGAAGATTGCATTTAAACAGTCACCAGCTAAAGCTGAAAAGAAAAATTAGTGATGAAAATTAGTGAAAACATGAAGAATTAAAAAAAAAAAAGTGTGAAACTAGAAGGTAGTTTGCAGAACCCCCTAGTTTCTTTAATTGACTACCTTTACGGAAGAGAATGACAACTGAAGAATAAAGTGGAAATTTTGGTGTGACATGAAGGAAAGGAAAGAATATTACAGTGACAGCTCCTGTATAACTACAGTTCTTGGTCCGTCAGAGTTTCCATTATAAGAAACTTTTTTAGCTCTGTTTTCAAGAGTGTTGTAAAATCTGCTAGACAGAAACCTGGTGTCAGGCAGGTTTCAGAGTTGGTGGTTTTATTATTTGCAAAGTTGTTTTAAATTCCTGTGGCCTTTATTACCAGAGGGAAGAGGAAAGGTCCATAATAGTAATGCATCCTCTCAGAAACGGCAATTATTCTATGAATATTTGTGTTAGTAATTCTTTAATTAAACAAAAGTCCTAACTTAGTGTTTAGGCAGTACTAAACATTGCAGCTAACACAGTATGCTTTTATATATTTTTAAAATTTCCTTAAAAAAATGTCACAATTAGCTGCAATTCAGCAACAACTGTGTTAGAATTTAAATGCTTAAATTTAATTTTTATTTAAATAAAATCTTAATGCTATCTGTAATGATCCTTTTTTTGTACCACTAATACTTTTTTTCATTGGGCTTACTTTGAGCCTTGGAACATGTTTTTGATTGTATGTAATAATTTTTGTCTTCTGATTTCGATGAGTGTATTTCTGCTGCAATGTTCAGCTTCAGCATTATGTAAAAACATTTAAATGAGTTATTTGGAATTGAAGAGAAATATTTTCTTTTATTCCATTGCTAAATTCTTTTTTTTCCTCCTTATTTTTATGGGATCCCTATGAATTTGCAAAAGACAATAAATTCAATTTTGGTATGGCTTTTAAAGCCCTTAATGCGGCAGAGAGTCAGGGTGCAATTGCATTATTACCGCACAAACGCTTAGCAAGAGACAGTCCACTTTGTAAGTAGTTTGTCTTCCTTAATGCCTGTGTTCTACTATGGGTAGTTACTGTATGCACTGGCAGACAGATACTCTGAAAGGCTGCTTCGGTTTACAGCTATGAGTTGTGATGAGTTATTTCCTGGAGAGGCTGCAGAATTCTGCTGCATTATTGGAAACAAGTTTTTTTCAGAGAGCAGGTTTGGGGTCAAGAAGTATCAGTGAAAGAGGTCAGGGCCTGGCTTTGGTACTGTGTGAATTTGAAAATTAACTTGAAAGAGTTCAGCTGGATTAACTTTCTCCTAAGGATATGTGTTTTACTACCTCCTCTTATCAGGAGGCATTTTGCTGTTTGAGATTTGTGTTGTATTGTTGGAACTATTCTAAAATACTGTGCTTTTGAAGCAGGAGTTCTTATTATGCTGTTTTGTTTTTGCTGTTTTCTGTTGATTGTCTTCGTGGTAGTGAAAACATGATGGTAAGATTGTTTAAGTGCATTAAGGCTTTGTTTTGTTTTCTTACATTGTCAAGCAGGACAGCAAGCTGTCTGTAATACTGAGAGCTTTTCTCCGACGTGCACCTGGAAATACTGCAAGAGGAATGTGAAAAATGGAATAATCTAAACCGTTTTTCGGTCTGCCAGAGTATAAAAGTTACTCTTTTAAGAAAGCAGACTTTAAATTAAGCAGGCTTTTAAGCTACGTTTTGGCTTCATAATTCTTTTGATATTCACTGTTACACTCTGAGTATAACCTATATCTGTTTCTTTCTGTTAGATTTGTAAGAAAAGGGTTTTTTCTTCTGATGAAGAGAGCACAACAAATAGTGGCTCACTGAGGTGTGACAGACGTATGCTGAAGAACCTGTGTTTATGTATGTTTAGATGTTAAGTTCGTCACTGAGGGCTCAGCAAGTTCCTCGAGGTGAAAATATTTTTAGTTACAGTAATGTGAATGCGCTCCACTCATGTTCCCAATTAAGGACCTGTGGTCACTTCTCTCCAAATCAAAAGCTCCAAGTTTTCCCTCTTTCACGATTCCTGCAGGGTCTGCTGAAGTGCAATATTCTGCTACAGTTCAGCTTTGAAATACATTTGGCTTAAGGATAATAACTAGTGAAGTAAGAGTTTCAGGTTTGTTCTCTGATTTATTTAAATAAAAATTATGGACATGAAGGCAGATTGTTATGTTTAGCCAATCTGTGCAGCTATTGCTCTTTCCACTTTTTTCCTATCTTCCCTCAATTTATTTTCAGACTATTTTTTCTGAATGTTGAATTTTATCTGAAGTATATGTGGTCAGCTTTTTGGAATAGCTGGTGCTATGCTAGCTACACTTTCTAACACTGCTGGCTCTGGGCTCGTGAGACATCTATAGTAACTACTTCACTAAAAATGGAAATGGTTAGATTTTATTCTTTTTTTACTGTCCTTGCAAATATCATAATATTGGCACGTTAAGCCAGCCCTTCATTTCCTCTGCGCTGTTTATCTTTTATCCACTAGTTCTTGACCTCTCTTCTTCTACAATGAAAAGAACAAAGAATCCACAGATGCTCCCTCCTTTTTAAATCATCTGTTCTTATTAAAAAAGTGGTACTAAAGGTCTGTATAGAGGAGGTGGTCAAGAAACTAATTTTTAATGCTGTATCTGATCTAATTATTGGAACCAGGGAAACCTCTGAACACTTGTGACCTGGTTGACATGAACAGTTTCTGTTAATCCTCAGTTCTGTTATAACAAGTTTATAGGGGAAGCAACACAATTAATTCCTTGTGTGTGGATCAAGGCTTACTTCTTGGTTTTCTTTCCTTATGGGTGTGTTTCCCCTACCAGCAGTTTCTTGTTCATTTCACTATCTTCATTTTCCTTTGTAACAAAAAAAAAAAAAAAGGAAAATGTATTACATTGCTGTGTTTTGTGTTTTGTTGCATAGAAAATATTTTCTGTGTTCCTTCCTTGGAAGTGTTATTGCCAAAGGGTAGATAAGATACAAAGGAAGTTCCCCTCTCACTGCCAGGACTCCTTCTCTGGTATCATTATCCTTTTTTTGGTAAGATCAGATATTACAGACCACAGTTTGAATAATGTGTTTTTCTTCGTGCTTTTTATATTACTTCCTAGCCATGTGCTTCAGTTTACATTAACTAGTGTTTCTGTAAGCCTAAGATTGAGAAATAAATTCCGTGGAAGTCACTAAGAGTCTGTGACTGTTCGTGCCCTGTATGTAACTTAACAGTCAGCACGAACTCTTATGAAATGGAAGCTTATCACAGATATACTTAAAGCAGCCAACTTGTTAATGTATTTTTGTGCATATAACTTGGAGGTATCTGTTCAAAAATGGAACCCAAACACAAACCCTCCCCAACACCACCACCACCACACCAAAACAAAATAAAAAACCACCACCCGGGAGCATAAATTGTGTCTGGGCACAGTTAGTTTCCACAATTCCTCTAGCCAGCTTTGTCCTTCTCGTTGGCCTTTTGCCCTCAGCCTAATCTGTGGACTCCTTCTCAAAAGGACAGTGATTTTCATGATCTGCAGATAATCTGACATACAGATTATAAGCATGCAGATAAGATGCTTGTTGTGCATTTGAGTTGTCAGCTTTTGTTTATTTATTCTTCCCCTCCTTTGGCTGTCCCTTTCCTTCCCTTTGCAGCGTATGTCCCATATTATGAGGAAATACAGCGCTGTTAATTGTCTGATCCCAGTGTACAGTGAGATTCTGTTCCCATCCCTGCAGCTGAACTCAGAGATCTTTCCAAAATTACTTATGTTCCAAGTTTTTACCGAGAACAGCATTGACATGCGGATGAAGTTCTGAGTCTTAATGAGTGCTGATACATCAGTGTTTGTTCAGATCAGCAAAGCCCTTTGGAAATGTGTATCCCAGTCATCCCCGCTTTTGGAGAGCTTTGGTGTGCGTTGCTGGGCGGACTGGGATTTCCTTTGGGCGATACCCGACAGAGCGCTGTGACGCACAGCATGTTTAATGTCCCCCAGGTGCTAAAGGGTGTTTGATTGATGGCTCACACTGCAGCTCACCCCACATAAACCCCTGAAAAGGGGACTGCAGCAGTGTCTATTTCTTAGCACTGTTTGCCTCTACAAATCTGTTCCAGTTGGAGCATCACTTGGTAGCACGGACATACTGGTCATGCTTTCAGCAGTTGTTTCCTATGCGGAAAGGGGATGTGTTGTGTCCATCGTTGCTCTGTGGAAAGGACAGTAGGGCATCTTTGTCAGAAGGGTGAAGATACATGTGTCCATGTCTGTGAGGAATCTCTGTTACTACAACCATGTACATCGTAAAAAAAACCCAAAACACCTATATATCAAATAGATGCATAATACGCAATTCACTAAATATAGCATTCACTCTACATACACAGAATGTGACAGTAAAATAGAGAAATATGCCATTGTACTTCTGCTTTTCTAGAAAATTTCCTTGGTAATACTGTGCTCATCAAAACTGGAAAGTAATTAAATCTTAGCATGCAGCAAAAGTTTTTTTTCTCGTATTACATTTCAAGGGCAGAACCGTCCTCACCCTTCCCACACTTGTAACATGTTAAGTTTTGGGTTGTTTACTTGAATCAGTCAGATATCCTGGCAGTGTGTTCCAGTTAAAAGAAACTGACTGTTCCAGTGCCCTGGATGTAATTCTGTGAAGCTCTTCAGCTTCTAATTAAACATGTGGGAGTGATAGCTCATTCTGAGTTGACAGATAAACTAGTTTGAGTCCTGGGCGAGATAAACTTTGGCATATTCTTTATTTTCCCCTCTGCTTTGGTGTAACACTGCACATCAACTGCTGATATGCAGCCACATATGGTGTTAATTTGATACAGGATTTTTGTGGATGCAAGTGACTTATGCCATGAGTGGAATTTAATGAAATGTTGGGAAGAAAGTTGTAGAAAGATAAAGAAACCAGATTTCACTGTTAGGATGCAATGATGATTATTTCTTATGTTTGTTTTTGTGGACTGTTTCTCTTTAGGGTGAAAGGTAAAAATAAATAATTTATTTGATAAATACTCTTAGCTCAGTTTCTCAGTTTTTACATCTTCAGTAAAAAGCATAAAAGTCTAAGAGCGAAGGACTCTTTTGTGTATAATTAAGAACAGGAACTACGCTTTAAGTGTTCTTAAATTCTTGTAGATGCTGAACGTTATAATTCTGGCTCATTTCAGCAGTGCTTGTTGAAGGCACGTAGAGGCTGGGAGTGCTTGGGAGTTGATTATCAGCTGTTAATTTTTCAGTTGCTGCTCTTTATGAATCCTGCCTTCCATAAATGTGATTCATAGCAGTTACCTTGTAAGTCAGGCAACCAAACACGTGTGTACCTATCGTTCTGTGGCTTTCATTGTCATTTACTCTGATCTCTTAATTATAATTCAATTTACATGAAATTCTTTTTGGTTCCTTTCTGCAATTATGTAACTTAGAATGTAAGGTGCTGCAGACACATGCGCCTTTTTTTCAGGCTGTCTTCTAGTGACTTTATGTAGATTTTGAAAACGCAATACTGCCTTTATTAATTAAAATCTTTTAATCATATGAGCTTTATTAGAAGTCTGGAGTATGTCCCTATAAATGTAGGAGCTTACTGGAATTATTATTTTTGTCTGTCTCTTATTGTTTACAAAATGTCTTTTAAAAAGTTTATTTAGACTGATACAGGAACACGTTTTTTTAACTCAAAATGCAAGTTTGTTCAGAAACACCAAAAATATGGCCATTATTAATCTCTTTGGGTTTTAGTTTTTAAAAAGAAGCTGCAAAATTCTAGTTAATACTTGTTTTTATACAATGGCCAGTCAAGATGTAGAAAAACATTTGCTCTTCATTTATGATTATGTAAATAGGTTTTGACACTGTGAGAAGTGTCTATGAATGGACCTTGATCAGCACAGATAGCTTGTCTGGCACACTCAAGGCTTTATTTACCTTGTGTAATAATTGGCAAGATGTATTCTTTTTTTCTTTTTGTTAAGAAAGCAATCAATTCACAATTTACAAAACAATTGTATTTTCTAACTAGGGTTGCAACCATTGCCCCCCTTCTTTTGATTGAGGCTAAAGGAAAAAAAAATTGTATAAAGCTGTTAATATTGTGTGTGTTGCAAGGATTTGTGTATAGATAAATGAAGTTTGTAATTACATTTAGAAGTTGTATTTTTTATTCTGGAGCAAAACTTTATGAAGATTGGGTTTCTGAAAATTAGCTATTTTTTTGCTTCCAAATGATCCTTAGAATGATAGTATAATGAATATTGGCACCAATTTAACCAGTTTCCAATTTTAAATCTTTAGGAATCACATGGTTAGAATTTGGGGTTCTGTATGCTTGGGTTTCAAAACCACTAATAAAGGACATATATTGTGTCTCCTCAGTACATGTTAAGAAAAATAGTGACTCAAAAAAAGCGCATCAGATACTATCCTTCCTTATTTTACTATTAAATGTGGGAAAAGTGCGTACTGCAAGGTGCAGACTGAAGAGAGACATTCTTACTTCAAAATGCTGAGCTTTGTTCTCAATGTAACTCTCTTTCCAAAGCACAGATATTTCATTCTTCATTTTCATTTAAAATTAATAGCATTTTTAACTTCTCTGGAACGTGCACTAAATGTGTTGTTTTAGTTCCTCAGTAAACAGAACATTATTCATAGAATCATCTGGGCTGGAAGGGACCTCTAAAGGCCATCTAGTCTGACCCCCCTGTGCTCGGCAGGGACACCCCCAACTAGACCAGGTTGCCCAGGGCCTCGTTGAGCCTCACCTTGAATCATGTAGGAGGAGGAGCTGGAAGAATAGTTTATCTTCTTTCAACTTGTAGTCTGTGTTGGGGTTTTACTTTGGTTTTTTTTTTCACTCACCAGAACATCAGCCAGAAGCCACGTCAAAGTATTCTTGTTACCAAGAAATTGGTCATTCATATTAAAAAAAGGTGAATGTTTCTGTTCTGGCAGAGTGCTAAGATACACAATAGCTTCCGTAAGATAAGGCTTATGTTAGCATTTTAGTGGGTTGATTTTAAAAGTTTTTCCAAAGGTTATGTTGTTAGTAATCATGACCTGGGGTCTTACCAGCGTTCTTACCACTTCTCTCTGCAGAGAGGCTGAAACAAACTTCAGGAAGGTGCAAAATGATCCCCCTCATAATTGCTTTTGCTTGTGAGAGGGTGTCTGCAGTGTCTTTCCTCCTGTTCTGTGTCGCCCTGTGTGCATTTCCATGGCAGCTTCTGATTCTCTGGGCAAAGAACCGTCGTCTCGCGCCACCTCTTCTCTCATACCTGTCCCCTGAACCAGTGCTCCATATTTTGCACACAGGCTTTGAGCCCAGAGAATTTTTGTGTGTCTGAAGATGCTGCCATCCTGCGGGGTGATGATAGGGTCTGAGCATCTCAATCTTCTCCCATTCCAGAATTTTGTAAAATAAATGGATTTCAACCTAACAGTTCCCTGAACTTGTTTGACTTGAAGGAAATGTTCAAAAACATGTGACAATAAATACAGAAATAGACTAATGCAACAAGGGTGTATGTATTTTTTTCAGGTTTTTCCATCATGGCAGGTTAGTTGATTGAGTTTGTGATGTGCCTTAAAATTAGTCAGATTTTGGATTGCTCTTACCTTGTTTGCTAACTTTTACTTTAAATGAATTAAATTTGAGAGCATTCCAAGTATGTCAGTTTTATAGCTTCCTTTCTTGTCATCGGCTTTTGCAAATTACATCTGTTGGATATATTTTTATAAAATGGAACTTTGCTGTTAATACAAGTGGGTGCAAACAAAGCAGAAGGCAATAGGGACACTCCTGTACATGGGTATTTTTCAGTTCTTCTGTCTGTAGGCCCTTTGAGACAAATGTTACAAGTTTACAGAAAGAAAGGGAGAAAAACATAATTTTGTTTTTATTCTGTTTCCAATATTTTGCTGCCTAGATATCATTCAAAATTCCTTTTGATGTTATTGAGAGATCCTCAGCTGTGAGCCTTTAAAACACAATAAAGGCTCAATAAATCTAGTTGTGCAGCTCAGCAAAACCGTGTCTTGCGGTGCCTCTGTTGCATTGTATGTCCGTGACAAGCGAACACGACTGTCGCAACCGTCTGAAGACCCAGGGGGAAAGTGTGTTTTGTTAAATATGAAAACTTATTAAAGTTCCATTCTTATCCCAATATATCAGTGGGTAAAAAGGTGTTTTCTCATGGTAATTTATTTCTTTGTGTTGCTATTTGCTTGTCTGAATCTGGCCTGTGTGTTGGGACAAATAGTATAGGTGCTTCAGTGTTAGTTTCTGAATTGCCTATGCGGTAATATCCCTGATGTTCCTCTAAAAAAGCATTGAAAAACTGCGTAGATGCTGAAGAGGGTTTTAAAGTGCAAGTGCTGGGTATGTTTTATATTTTTTCTCAGAAGTGGTATTGTTTCCTAATAGATCGCACAGTCCTTGTGCCAACTGCACAGCACGCTGTTGCGTTAGATGATTTTATGCTGGTGGTTTATGCTGATTGCCAGCTGTTTCACCGAGGAGTACTTCAGTGTTTTGTTCTGCCTTGGATAACCAGGTGTGCCTGATGAATACTGTGGGCTGTAAAACTGATGCCTCTCCTTGTTGACATACATGTAAAAGTCAGCAAAGCTTATTTCTAAGATTTCTGTGAATCTGGAGTTCTGTGTTGGCTCCATGATGCTGTATAATGAGGAACAGTTCAGTTGGCATGTTTTTATGAAGTTCTGTTTGTTCAATTAAGCTTAAGCTCAGGTTTCTTTGAACACTTTGCAAAACCAGAATTATGTTCTATATTATTAAACCTGGTACGAGGCCAGGTGTCACTTTCATTTTAGAATGTTACAAATCTTTAAGGCTTTTATTCATAATTTGGTATATGCTGCATCATCATTTTGTGGCAGAAGATGTTTTGCATAGTTTCTATGGGTTTGGATACTTGACAACAGGGTCCATTAGTTTCAGGGGTGCTCCTGAAAGTCCATCAAACAGGGCATCCCCGGAAGCCTAGAACTGCTTTAGTATCTGGGACAGAGCAGATATGCTTGACTTTGACGTTTGCTCAATATGCCTTGTCCTAGTCCAGGTTTCTATTTTTTATATAAAGAGAATAGAAAATTTAATAAGAATACTGTAAAGTATTTGATGATAGAGCCGTTTCTATATTGGGAAGAGAGAGGACAAACCTTTGGCACCGTTGCATCCCTTTTCTGGTTCCTGTAGAAGGTCTTTGACTTCAGATTCTTTTGTTTCCTGCCTGTGCCTTAAAATTCTCTCTGGGTCTGTGTTGTTGTGCATATTATAATAATATGCTGCAATTACAGCTCCAGTTTTTAAACAACTCAGTCATGGTAATGGACATGTAAAGTCCCAAGGCTTTTTACTGCTTCTGTCATCTTAAGTGCTTTTGAATCCTGAACAATAAAATGCAGGTGGTGAGGTTAATGTGACTGACAGTGCCTGAGACTTCGTGGTAGGACATGTTGAGTGAACAGACTCATTGATGCAAGGCCATGAATTTGTGGACACATTACAACTTTGGAGTATTGATTATTGAAGTAAATGCATAGCTGAAGATTGATGAAGGGGATAGAACTCTTCATCATATATCATTAATGTATGATGGATGTCTAGTTGGGTTTGTGCAGGCTTTTGTAACAAGCTTTCTGCCAAAAGCACTGATAAATATGCTCAGTAAATTTTAATGAGTCCTAAACACTATCCATTGAGCTTATTTTGTAATTTAAATCAATACATTAGAAAGAGTACTAATTGTAGAACTTACTGTAGAATTAAATTTTTAATAAATCTTTCTCTTTCTTTGCTTTTATTCAACTTATTCAAATACTGACCTTTGAATTCTTACCATTGCTTATGTTTTATTGAGGCTTGCTTTGAAGGGGAGAGGGGATGTGTGTGGTATCATCTTTAAACTTTTGTTGTAATACTTAAAAGGGCAGTGTGAGACATGGATCATTTGACATTTAACATAGCAAAATGAAAAGGAAATCAGTGATAAAATCAGTGGGGCTGATTTTAGAGCTGTCAAATGTGAATTGTAGAGAATGGAAACTAGACTGGCCAGCAGGTAGCAGAACTGATGTACTTCCAGAACTTCCAAAACACAATTCATATCAGTTTTGCCTTCTGGGGTACTCCCAATAGAAGTGTAGGATTGTATTCATGTTGAGCTAATAAATGTACTTAACATTTTAAAGCCTGGATCTTGCAAGCTGCTTTGCATGAATGGATCAGTATCGCGGTCAATGACTGTTTATCTGTTACGTTGTTCTGTATGGAACAACTGTTGGGATCTGACCTTAATCTGTAGCTAATAGTATAGGCTTTAATACTTATTTTTATTTTCAGTTCAGAGATCCTCTGAATTACTGAAGCCTCATACTATGTAGAATTCTGTATTAATATTTAGTAGAGATGCCCTTGATACAGAAGGCTTACAAGCTAGAGAGACACTGGGTGTGCTGATATGTGCACATATTATTCTGTCACTTTCCATATGTATTTTTTTGAAGTGGAAGTTATTTGCTTGAGCTCAGTATTACAATTTCAATTTAAAAGCATGATAATCTCTTAAAATTTTACAGAAAAATATTCTGTCATATAAATACTTGATATAATGTAAATTATGCTTGTTGTGGTTGTATGTAAGGACAGAGCCATAAACGCCACCTGAAACATTCATTGGGTACGTTATATACCTCCTCAGGAGAGAGTGGGCAACTTGCAGACCAGGCAAAAAAATGTTCTCATTACACACGCCTCCCTTGTAACAGTAATTAAGAAGCAGTAGTGAGAAGATGCAATGCTTACTTCCTAGGTAACTCAGAGAATGGCTTCATCCCCTGTGCGTGTATAATACAGAAATACACTGTGTGAATTAATTTGGATGATTTTGCCACGTGTGAGAAATCGACGGTGTCAATCCTCTTAGGAAAAGCCCGTGACACTCGGCACATAGAGCTGACTTCTGCCAGGCTCGATGCTTTGGAGATGATGCTTTGTTTTCACCACCACACCACCCTCACCCCCTGTTATTTTAGAATACAGTTATCAATAGAGCAGAAGATGGTGTACTTAAAACTTGTTCTCAGCAGATGAGTCCTCGTCATTTAATGTGTAATGTTCCTGTGGTGCTGTTGTGTGTAAGGAAAACTCGGAGATGGCTCTGGGTACGTGTGGTGTGGTAGGAGAAACTTGCTCCTTGAACCAAGTCCTGTCTGTAGTTACTAGTGAATTTTAGGTCAAATGAGTTCTTCTGTTCAGATTATTTTGCTGTATGCAGTTAATTAAATTAGGAGGCTGACAGAAAGCAAATGGGTGATGGGAAAGAGAAGGATCTTGCTTGAGAAAACGATCAAGAGGTATTTTCTGTTGTGCCATCTGTAGTATTGATAAGAAAATATCTTTTCTGGAGTGTTCTTTTTCCCCCTGTTACAGCCTATTTTGAAAAAATAGAAGTCTTAATTCTAGCTCTTGGCATGGGCAAATTATTATCCCAAGGTTGAGGCTTGAAAACAGAATAATTTATTCTTCTGTGGTATCTCTTTCTGCAGTTAGAAATTCATTCTGACCTGATGGTGAGATGCAGGATAACAGATGCAATCTTTGGATCAACCAGCTACAGCTTTTGTGTTAACCAGTCATCAGGAAATATCACTAAATTACTGGAGTACAAAACGCATCTGTTGGAAATATGTTTAAGTCTTTTGTGAAATAGGATGGGAAAACCATTGCTAGACCGGGGAGTGGCTTCAGAAACAGCTGTGCTCTGCAGCGGAGGGTGGGCCATCTGAATGAGCTCTTTTGAGAAATCTCAGCAGACCTGGCTGGAGCTGGGCTCCTATGGCGTCTCTCCAACTGGTTTGTTTCTCTGACTGTTGCATAAGGGAATGCTGTAGTTTGTTCGGGTTTTCTGTCAGTTTGAAATCTGCCTGTGTGTGAGCTGGTGGGCAGTGGCCTAAATGCATACGTGGCTTTCCGAGAGGTAAAGCTTGCAGGTTCTAGTTGCTTGTAATTCCAGTTTTGGTCTCGACTTCACTAGGCATGTTGCCTCCTTGTTTTGGAAGGAACATTGTCTTAATTTCTGCATTCAAAAGGAAAGCATCAGGACTATGAATCAACCCGTTAACATTTGCTTAGCCCTCAACTTTGATATTTTATTAATTTGTTTTAATGGCATAATCCACGTTGCCATGATGATGCTTTTTCAAGGCCACATGTCTGCTCTTAGAAATTGATGTCCTACTGTGTTTTATAACAGCATGTCCTCATTCTAAGGTTGCCTGTCGTAGCCCCAGTGCAAACGCTCCCAGCCTTTTCCCTTCCTTGCTGTCTCATGGGTGCCACGAGCCCCAAGTGTGGGGGTAAAAAAAGAGTAGTGGCAATTATAGCCCCAGAACTTTGCAAAGCGTCGTGGCACTTGAAGTGGAAGCCCTGAAGGCAGATAATGAGTTCTCTGGTACTTGGTAACAGGATAAAACCTCAGTTTTTCAGCGCTTGTGGTAATAAATTCTTCAAAAATATCAGACCAAAAATAGAAAAAAAAATCTTTTTGTACTGCATATTTTGGACTTTAGGAGATGTAGAACATTGTAGTTGGGTTTTAGGAGATGTAGAACATTGGGTATTATTTAACATGTGTTGTATCTGCACGATAATTCTAAAATTAGTCAGTGCTGGTTTTAAAGCGGGAATTGCTTTTGAGTCCAGTCAAGCTGTGGAAAATTCTACATCTTATTTGTCAAGTTATCTCGTGAGACCAGTTTAAACAAAGATTCTATTGAACAATTTAAAATGTCAAAGCCTCTTCGCCTTCAAAACAGCTGTGTCCAAAATGGTTTTTGTGTTGATGGGAAACTCGAAGCTTTCTCTGGAAGAATGCACTAAACCAGTGTGTTTGCTAAAATTGCGTCTGTGTCTCCAGATCAGCTTTATGAAAAGAGCCATTTGTGAAGATGGTGTTTTCTTTCAGAGTTAAAAAAATCCGCATCCTGTCTCCTGAGAAAATACCGAGGTCTCTGATACCAGCAATCTATACGTAAAAAGTGGTGTTATGTTTAAAAGGCAGAACTTTATCAGAGCTCCAGGTGTTCTGGTTTTGCTCATTAACCTGTGCATGCACACCCCGAGGCTTCTTTTCACACGTGGACTTGCAGATCCTGACATGCTTCTAGTACTCTGAACTAAAAATACCTCTGGTTTTTCTAAATGTTGGCTTTGGACAGTAATACTCTGCATTTCTGTCATTGATTTAAGGCTCTCCAAAGCATTAAGAATGTAATTGCATTGAGTCTCGTGTGCGTTAGACTGTCTCCACCAGTGACGTTTAGCAGCGCTTCGGTGACACAGATTGTGTCCCGATTAAGGATATGAGATAAATAGGTAAGACAGGACTTTTCACTGTTGTCTTTCATCATTGCGGTACAAAGCCCTGTGCAAAGATGCGTTTATGCTTTGCAAGGATCCTTGTCCTAAGCAGTGTGGAGGTTGGAGGGATGAGCCAGGGAGGGGGCAGAGCAGCCCAGAGCGGTGTGAGGGAGCCTGCCCGGAGCCGCTCCTGGTTTATTCTGCTGAGTGAGCTGTGGCGGGGTATGGTTGATGGGAAGCTGCGGTTTTTCAAGCAGAATACTATAGAGGAGGTCATTGTCTAGAAGCAGAGTGAGTTAATATAAACTTTCAATGAGGAATTATTTTTATAACTTGTTATACCTGAAGAATGAGTTACGTTATCTTAGTTTTATGATCAGGAAGCCTGTTCTCTTCTGATCCTCTCTTGCCTTCTGTAGGTTGCTGTGTGACTCAAGGGTTGTTTAAATAAGAACGAATGGATAATGGGTACCTTTCTCAATGGGTGCTTGCTCTCCTGCAATCTGTCCCTAAGACCATCCCTGTAGCTGGCACTAATTCTGCTCTGTGAGGAGTTTCTGTGAACTGCAACAACCCTGCCTGTGCCAGACCCGAGCTTCTCACTGCTCCAGTGTTGTCATTTTATCACTTGCTTGACAGGTGTGAATATAAATTCTGATTTCATAGTTAAAGGATTTTATGTATTTAGGTTGGGAAGTCAGTGCACTGCTTCCTTTGTTTCAGTCTGTTACAGATTTAACCTAGGAAGTCCAGGCGGATTGGAGATTTTTTTCCATTTTATTATGGACACCGGTAGCGTGTCCTGGCTTAGATAAATCACTGTTTGCAGCTGAAAGGTTATGTGTAAGGGCTGAAGAGGCGAACATATGTTAAGGATAGAGTGTGACTTGTACTATATTTTTGAAATTTAGAATCATCCTTGTAGACCGTGGCACTGGTTTGGGGTCATGATTAACACAGCAAAATTTTATCCACTCATACCAACAGAATCTTGTTATCATTGCTGGATTCTCTTTACAGAGAAGAAACTTTTTGAAAGCTTGCTGCAGATGGTGTTCCATCTTTAAAGAGAATAAGATTAAAATGTGTGACCAGGGTGGCTTCAGAAAAAAATGGGATAGTGGTGGGATACTGTGACACCTTTGTGGAGTAGACAATGATGCAGTAAATCGATGTCTTAGTGATTTTGATTCTGGTGGAAACTTCATACAGCTGCATCTTAAAAAGCCTGGAAACACTATTTATAGTAACTAATTTCTGCAGATAGCAACAAATTCAGCATGCTCTCACCATCTTTGGGATGTTTCCTTATTTGAAGCTGATGGAATGAAACAGATGTATTAAAAATACAGCATATAACATAGCTGAAAACCCTCTCGGTTCTAGAAGAATTTGCACTTACAGGCATCACTTGTTTCATCCTGGAGCGCCTGTTTCATCTTCAGCTCCTTTTACCTCAACTGGAGTCAGATTTTTCCTCGTTTAGCAGCTCTCAAGCTGGAGGGAGAGCACATAACTGATCTGGGAGATGGCAGGGCTGTGCTGGAGCAGTGGGGCAGGAGATGCAATGCTGTGGGTTGCCCTGCCCTGCCCCTACAGCCCAGAGAGTTCCAGCTTCTGGGGTGAAACTTGTGTGGGCTAATTCTCTTCTCTCCCCCCCCGGAAGGGATTGATGCCTGGCAAGAGTTTACCTGCCCTGAATTTATGCCATCATGATAGAGATTCCTGTGAAAATGTAGGAGATGGAAATGAGGAGGAGGAAGCCGAGAAGAGGGAACGGGAGGAGCGGTGGCAGAGGGCAGGGCCCTGAGCAGGAGCTGGGGACCTGCCTGGGCGTCCTCTCTCGGGGCAGCCGGCAGCTGGGTCTGTGCTTTGGCACAGGTCTTCTGTGGTTTTGGAACACTTTCAACATCAAACTTCAAGAAGAGATGTTTTCCAAGAAACTAAAACTTTCATGGGGTGTTGTTTTGCATGTATTTGAAAAACTTCAGTTTTATATTTCACCACTTTTTCACTATTCAGATTTTATTTGAAATGAACTATTCTAGTTCTTTTTGAGTCTTTAGCAAGACCCTTATTTTTTTCAATTACTCATATTTTATTATTAGCAATAAGTGAAAAGTAGTTCATGCTATTTAATTTTGTTAAAGCCTTTTATGACAGTACTTGCATCAGAAATGCAATTAGTAAGTGGCAGGATCTTCAGGTTCTATTATAGTGCTCTGCCATTAGGAGTCATTTTAGCAAACACAAAATATTTTAGAAATGTATTCTGAAACACACTTTTTGATTCTTTAAAGTTAAGTGTAGTTATTTAATATTATAATTAGAAATCAATTTATAACCAAATTCCTTGTGACCTCCATCTTTTTCCTTACTTTAGGGTCAGGATTAATTTTCTTTTATTGCACTCTGCAAACCGTACTGTGAGCTACAGCAGTCAGCTGGGCTGGGCTAAAAATAGCCGAGGAACCCCTACCCTCTATATTGTGACATTACAGCCTTTTATTTATGGGTATCTTACAAGGAAGAGTAACTTTTATGATGTGCAATCTAGGAAAGCTCTGGCACTCCTCATGGGGCATTTAATGTGCTGGGACACGATTTAAGGGTAAAGTGCCTGAAAGCATCATGTGTAACGTTTGTCAGAGGGATTCTGTGAGCAACCTGGTTCAGTTGCTGCATGGGCTAGATACATCTGCAATACTTTATAGAAGATTAACATGATATGAAAGAACACCAGAATTTATTAATCCCTTCAAGCCCTACTCATGAAATAATTTCCTGTTGTGCAGAGGCAAGCCAGGGCTGGGGGGGGGGGGTACCCACGTGCAAGCGGGGCATTTCCTGCAGCTTCTGCAGATGAAGTTTGACATTATCAGGTCGTACAGGTATGGGTATCAGCGAGGCTTTGGCAGCACTCAAGGTGCTGTAGAACCTGCCAGAGGAGCTGCCTGGCAGCTCACCACTGGGGTGGGTTGCTGTGCCCGGGGTACCTGCCCCGGCTGTGCCTGGAGCAGGCAGCATCGCTCCTTAGCACTGCGTAGGGCAGCTTCAACAGCATCACCCCGGCCCGCAGTTGCCTTGCTTTTATTCTATTAAGAACGGATAAAAATCTGAAAAAGGAGCATTATACTTACAATCTATTTTGTTTCTCTTATTTAAATGAAATACTTAAAACATTTGGGAGCTGACGCTCTACAGCCATGCTGGTGTTAGCTTGTGAAGGAGAATTTCTCTTTTCCCCATAGACCACCTCTGCCAGGGGAGACATGCTTCATGTTTTAAGTGGCGAGACTTTGAATATCTTGTATAGGAAGATCTGGAACAAACCACTCCGCCTCTTCCAGACATTAATTATTACTCTTTAGAAATAATTAACTAAGGACTATTGATACTGCCAGCCTCATCTTGGTACCAGATAAGATCTCCTTGGGACTTGGGATGTTTGTTTCTGTGCAGATAGTTGTGAATGAGCATTAACTGTGTGTGTCATCTTGTACTTCATCCTCGTTAAAAATGTCAGTGGATTATTTTACAGGGTTACACATTCCACATAAGAAATTGTAAAAGGGATTAAAAAGATGATTTAAAACATTTTTATTTAACTCCTGTTAACACTCTTGTTGGTGTTGGTTGTTGGAAATCAGTAGATATTTGACTGGACTATGCATTCTCTGTGATATATTAATTGAATAATGCCACTTTTTTTCTCAGGTAATTGTTTTTCTTTCTTTATGTCAGTTATGCTGTAAGTAGGTTACTTCAAGAACTTTAAGACAGTTAAAGATTTCATATCCTGAGTTTAATAGTGATGGCAGTAAAAGCTGTACACTGAAGCTTGCTTTGTGTTCACTATACATAGAATGGTTGTTTTTTGGTAAGTAAAACTTTTTCCCCCAATCTCAAAAGAATCATTATAACAAACTGAAAGAAATGCAGTGCTTACACAATAGTGTGAATGAAGCAAATTGGTTTTTACTTCTGAATTATTATCACTCTGTTTGTGGAAAAGTTCCCAAGGTCTGTTCCCACTGTGATTTATTTTGCTGTTGTCTTAGTCATTTACATAAGCCTAGGTGCAAGGCAGTTAAATTCATGAATAAGTATTGTTGAAGCTCATTTTGTCTTCAGAATGTTTCAGAAATTTGCTACAGACCAGTCATGTATACTAGATAATAATATATATTTAGGTAGAATATTCCACAGCTGAAGTTTTTATTCTATGTTCAAATCTAGGGAATAAACTCACCCATTGTCTTTAAATTGGTTAAACAAAGTGCTGTCATCTCACAGTTTCTTTTAATCTTTGCAAGTTTATTTATATTCAGTTTATTGTGTAATTATAGCATTTAAGACTGAAATAGTATCCCTTTGAAATCATGATGTAATCAGACTTGAGTCACATTAGAAGAAACACATTTCCCCCTAGATATTGTAGCTTCTAAAATTCTGAAATGCGTTAATTTATTTCTAGATTAATTGCATTAATTTTAAGTTACATCAAAGCCTTAAAAATGTTCAGAAGTGAAGATTTCCTTTATATTAGATTTTGGTGATGAGTCACTGGTTTTGACCCTGTGGTACATTGGTACATTGTTTATATTTATCTATTTGAATATAGCTACATTTATGTTTATATATAAACTTATTTTTAAATGTAACTGTAATTTCTCTTCCTCTTTGCTGCTCTTGCTGGGTGGCCCAGAAGTGATACATTTCACAATTTAAATGCAGCAAAATTTTGAAATGAGCGATGCCAAAGCCAGTGTTCTCCTGCTGGAAAGGGAGGTGCCCGGGAGGTGGGGTGCACCCCGGGTGCCACTAGTTGTAACGTGTTTGATGTACTTTATTTTCAACCTTTTCATTTTCCCACAAAATTAGTCTTTTAACTCCTATATAAAAGAAAATTTTATTCTTGCTAAAAATAGCTGTGGCGCTCATCCCCTTGACTGCATTTCGTTGAGTATTAGGTATCTCTCCTGGCTGTGCTGTGTGGTGCTTATTTTTAGGGCCTCTATTAATATCTTTAAGTATATGATGTAAGAAGACTAAGGTGGCATTAAATTGGAAAACTTAATTATTGTCTTTGCAGTTTTCACTGTTAAATGTAAGTGGAAATCCATATCAGTGTTTAATACAGGAAGTTTTGAACAGGAGAAGCTGAAGTATGTGAAACTGAAGAATGTGACAGCATTTTTGGTATTTAAAAAAGCATAAATTTAAATGAGAGGAAAGTGCCTGTGACCACTGCTGTTCTGTGTGTATTTTGCAGTATTTGGTAATCTATGTAGGAACCTACATGCTCAAAGTAATACTTATTTCAGCCAACAAATGCTGATTAACTAAACACCCTAAATGGAGAAGTTTCCAACCAAATGCTCTAGGTAACGCTCTCTGCATGTGCGGTGTAAAGGTTCTTGTAACTATGGTTATTCTGAGCCGTGTGTCTCCTTGGCAGTATTGCTAAACCTCAAGTCTCTTAGATGATGTGCTCTAGATCTTTCACCAGATTCTGCCATCCTAAAAAAAAAAGTTTTTAACGGGGAGTGCTTATTAACCTCTAATTATTTTAAATGAAAGATCTAAGAGTTTTTTGTTCTTTGTTTTCAGCACCAATTTTCGAATGATAAATTACCTTTCTGACAGTACCACCACTTGCTTTTATCCCATGCTGCTTGTTTAGTGCTTCAGTTCTCAGTGTGTTCTCTTGGAATTGGTTGACAGATACTGAAGGTGGTTTTTCATTGAGCCCTTGAAGACTGCTGTTGTATGTTTAAAATACTCGGTTATTTCAGCACTGAGACGCTTTTTATTTCTACCAGGTACTTTTTTTTTTTCCCACTTACAATGCTGCTAGTGACATTTTTATCTCAGAAGTACTTATATCATTTGTGACGATGATCTTGTGTTAATCCAAGAACACATAAGCATATATTTTTTGTTAATAAATTTAAGATTAAAATTGATTGCCCATTGATTCCAGTTGTCCTGGAATACCTTTCCGAAGAGATTGGCAGGCCAAGAAACTGAGTGACTTTCATATGACCTTCCGAAAAGAATTGTGTCATGGTTGCCAGTAGGAGCAAGGAGCTGGATTCAATTACCCTTGGAGGTTCTTTTCAGGCCTCTGTTATTAATTAAGTAGGATTTTGCTATATTCAGCTTATAAATTTTTATTGAACTACTAAGCGCTGATAATAAGAGAAAAAAATTGAAACTAAAATCCTGTGATTATAATGTATAGAATCCGCAATATTAGTAGAAATGTAAAAATATAATGAAACGAAGACTCAAGCATGAGTAAAAAGGCTCTAAGGTTTTTACCTGATTTTGTATGTTTTTCTTCCTTACAGGCTGTCACTGTGTCAAAATCTGTTCTGGAGGGGCTTTTTTTATATGATGCATTTCAGTAATCTTCTTGTAATCCTATGATAAACAGCTTAGTTTGATGGAGAATGTTTGACATTATTGGTTAAATAGTTGGCCCCTGTGAAATCAGTTTCATTTTATAACATGCTTTCAAAGGATATACTCTTAGCAGCTGGGTAGCTCTCCTTGCATTAACCTAATCAACCCCTTTTTGAGAAAGGGGGTATGGCCAGGATTAAATTCTTAAATTCAGGCCATTAGGAACAATACCAGACAATCTGCATGAGTTTAGAATGTTTACTCTCTTCATGTACGTTCTGATTTGTGGTAAATCTTATTTATGTTATTTTATCTCTTTCACCCTTGTCTTGCTATGTAGACCTTTTCTAGAACAATTGCACTGGTTATAAAAAGAATTTTAAGTCTTGTAGGCAGGTAAAAGCTGCATATATTTGTCTCTTCACTGATTTCTTTCAGGTCTTCTAAGGAAACGAATTACCTTCTTTCACAAGTGGAAGGACAATTCTGGCATAAACTTGTCTCATGAGCTTGTAAAAACTCTGTACATAGGTGTTGAAAGCCCATATTTGAAGTTATTTTATATTCATTAGAATACAGCATGCTCCTTAATTTGGCTTTGATGTTTTCTTGCTGAATTTTTTTCAGTCCTTTCATTTTCTTATGCCAAGTAGACATAAAATGAGTATGTCCCCTAGGTATAATGGAGTGCTCTCGTTCCTAAATGGTATTTGTGGGGGAGACAGGAGGGTGGTTCTCTAAAGACTCTTATCTGTGCAAAAAACACAGATAGGATTTGAACAGCTAGAGCTTTTTTCCCCTCAATCTTATTTCCTCTGTAACTTGTTTCAAGGAATATTTTTTTTAAAGAACTTTACATTTAAAGATGCCAGCACCCCCATCCATTGGATACATTAGAGATGCAATAACAAAACTCTCTGCTGAGTTTAGAATGCTCAGGTTGTGTGGTATTTGAAAAAGAATTGCCCTGTATCTTCTCCTGCGCTGAAAACAAGGTCTTGGGAGCTACCTTTTTTCCTAGACTGAGTTTATGAATTGTGTGCCTTGTGCAGTTACCTTCAGGCAAACTATTGTATTTTTACTTACCTGCACTAGGGGTGTCTGAAAGCAATGCAAAATTTGGCAGTAATTTGTAGTGTAACTACAGCATCACTGGTGGTGGGATAAAGATTCTCAGTTGGACAAGTGGATTTGAATACTTACAGCATACTTAAGATATTTTAGAGAAACTCAACCTTTGTGAGGATTTAACCCTAATTACAGCGTTAAGCCGTTGCTTTCAGTAGCAGAAGTAGTTTGACCTAATTTTAGGTTTATAAGACCAATGAGTGAAGTGCTAGAGAATCTCAGGCTTTATGTAATGCTGCTGTTGGTTCTGTTTGTGGCCGCCCTGGGAATATGCCTGGTGCTTTTTCTAAGCTGCTTGTCTCCCTGTAATGGATAGCTGGGATAAACCTTGTTCCTAGAGCGAGGCTGATATTGATGATGACACCAGTGTATGAACAGGAGCTCCACTAAAAATCCATTTTAATTTCAGGCTCCATTAGTGATACAGAGAGAAATCATTATTTGTTAAACAGAACATAAGAACTGATACATTTTGAACCGTTTGTGTTTCAAACCTCAAAGTCAGTGTGATAGAACACAAACATGTTGATTGATCATTTTTTTATTATTATTTCTTTAGCTGTTTGAAAAATGAACTGGGGAAAATGACTAGACTTACTTTAAAATAAGAAAATGTGGTATATATAAACACTGCAGCGTGAAACAGGGCAGGTCAGGAGTGTAGGTTCCTTTCATTGTTCAAGCTGTGCACGAAGTTGTGTAATTATGGTTGCATTTGCAGCTTGAAATAATTTCTAATCAACTAGTCAGAAAAGTTTAAGTGGTCAAAAACAGTTCTTAGAAGTTTTTTCTGTTCTGCAATCACTTATTGCTTGACTAATTGAAGTGGAATATTCCCTAATTGTTTAAGATTGCATTGCCTATTTAAAATCAGCATTATGTGCAACCTCAGTGTAGATTTCGCTTCTGATGTTTGACTTTGCTGAGAACTATTACCATATCTTTGGACTCAGTGTGTTTTTTATTACTGCCATGCTTGTTTAATTTGAAAAGTATAGCATTGGCTTTCGAGCTATTGAGATAAAATGAAAGCATGTTATCCGAAGTAACTGTTTTTAATTGTTTGGAATAGATCTTAAATAACGAAATCCAAAATATTTCAATCCAAACACTTTTGACCTAGCAAAAGTAGTTAAAACAGGAGCAGTTTTAATGACATAAGTACATTCCAGTAAGGCAAGTTACCATCAGGGTGCACCAGATGATGTAATTGATACCCAGTTTTCCATTATATATTGCCTTTTTTTCCTTGAGAGAAACCTTTTCAGGGGGCGTTGCCCTATTGCTCTTTAAATTTGCACACTTCTTGTTGACTTCCAGAACATCTGTTTTTTGCTTTTATTCCAATTACACAGCTTTTCATGAGTTGCAGAATTCCTGGTACTGAACTCAAATTCGCAAAATACTGACCGTTGATCCTGTGCTCTGGCAAATTGATTTGGTGTGTGCCAAACAGCAGGTTTACAGAAAGTCCCATTCTTGCGTGGAATTACTCGTGTGCTGAGGATAAGGAACATGTGGAAGTAATTGCACACAGCCTTCACGGAGCTTTAGCAGGTGTCGCAGTGGCTGCGGAAAGGAGCAGCACCCCAGGCTGAGACCTGGGCTGCCAGGGAAGTCGGGGTAACACGGGGTGGAGCAGGGCTCCCCAGCCAGGTGTCAGCCAGCCTCTCGGGTAGGTTTTGCAACTTAAACTCAATATGAAACAAATATGCTACCACCTGAGCAGTAACAACAAATTCACCTTTAGTGAGCTGCAGTCACTTAAGTATGTCCTAAAGTGTATTGTGCTCGGGTGCCTTTGTAGCAGAATTACCACAACCAATTACAGTAGCATTTATGCTCTTCATATGTATTAATTTTCCTTGATACAGATTTTATAGCACAATTAAGACCTTTCTTTGAAGGCACAGGTATGGGAAATGAAACAGGAGGATGCTATTACATTACTTTTTTTTTTTTTTTAAATTGCAAGCAGTTTTTGTATTTGTTCTAAAAGAAAATAATTCGTGTATGTTTTAATGTAGTTCTGTTTTCAGGAATATGGTGTATCCCCCTGTGGATATATCAGGCAGTCTTACTGTCTCACCAATGTTTTTGTAGTTTGTTATGTTTGACTTACAGCTGTATAAATTTGCATCTTGAAAATATTTCTTAAATACAATGTTGTGGTGAAGGTAATGGTAGGCACGAACAAGACAAACAAGGCAGTTCCCTTGCTCGAAGCCTTTTCAAACTGCATCAGGCTGTGCCCTGCGTGGCTGGGATGTCAGTCGTACAGGAGGTCACAGGTAATGAGGCTTCTCACGTATGAAAGTTGTAATGTATAGAAACCTACATGGAACAAGAATAAATCCTTCAGCTGACTGTTGCCATGCAGTTGATGTTGCAATATCATTGCCTTGCCCTTGAATAGTTACATTTTTGCAGTGTTCACAGAAGAAATTGCCTTTTTGAGTTGATGGAACTAAAGTGATCAGGCTACGAGGGTATTTTTACCTTTAAGTTTTGGCAGTTCTTGTAAGTGCTGAGTGTGTGACTGTTTATAGCGGCTTATGGGTTTATAGCAGCTTAAGCCTGTGGTTTATGGCTGACATGCTACCCTACTTTTCACTAATGATAGAAATTAAAAAGTTAAAGCTGAGGCCAATAGTGAGGACACAATCCAGCGTTCTCACATCACTTGAGTGCTGCTGCCCAAAAGCCAGACAGTGTAAGCGAACTGTTAAAACCTGAAGGCCTCAGACTTTGCTGCTCGGAGTCTGTCTACTTCTTGCTTAGTCCAGGTATCCGTGAGGATAATACACCACAGTACGTCTGTGATACTGTGTTAAACTCACTACAGCAATATGAACTCTGCACTGTATCCAATCATGAATTTTTTGACATTTTTAGACATTTTATGGCACCAGCAGTGGCAATGCTAGTACACACTGGTAAGATGTTTAATAGTAAGTGCATAAAAAAGGGAGATGGTGAAGGATATAAGATTACAACTGAACTGTATTGTTGTGCTATTACCATCTTCTCTAATTAATAGATAAGCAAGTAGTACAGGCAACACTGTCACCAGAAGCTCAAGATTAAGCTTTTATCTAACTCTTCCTATTCTTTGTGAATATCAGTCAACTGTGAACTTACAGTGGGCGGTAATGAAAGTAGAACATGACATTTCTTTCTTTCCCCAACTAATAACCTGACCTTTTGAATCACTCTGCTCTAAAGCTGCAGTGTATTTTGAGAGTAAACTGTTTCCCCCCACCCCCATCTTTCACTTTTCCATGAAACTGTGATATGGAATAGAAACGCATAAATAAATTGAGGTGGAAGGGACCTCTGGCAGTGATTTGCTGTGGCCCCTGCTCAAAGCAGGGCCAACCTTGGACTTGGATCAGCTTTGGGGTTTTGTTGAACTCCAGCCTGACACAGCCTTTGCTCAAGGTTGTGTCAGGTTGCAGTTGGAATATCCCCAAGGACAGAGATTTCTCAGCCTCTCTGGGCAACAGAGCATTGCTGTTCCCATGTCTGACCACCTTTGTCTTGAAAATATTTCTCCTACTATCTAGTTGAGATTTCCTTTGCTGTGACATGTATGCCTCGGGCTGTCTTGCTTGGCTGCCGGGCACTGGCCCAGTCTCATCTTACTACTTGTTCTCTAAAGCTGGGCTGATGGTGTGGGGTACTGGGTGTACCATGGGCTGAGCTGTAGAGGTTAGTTCTGGAAATGATGCAGTGCTGCTGGTTTGTACCATGGAAAAAGCTGATGTATTTCAGCGCCATGCATTGCCCGTGCGCTTGGGCGGTATGTAAAAATACAGTGCCTGGTCTCGGGGAAATTGTTTGCATGAGGAGGTGTCCAGTGGTCATGATTGGGATCTTTATTGCCCCTGCAAACCTGGATATCGAGTCAAGCAAATAACCACTATTATTTCCTGGATGATGAGCCAGGAAAATAAAAAAACAACAGTTGAGAAATATATATTAGTCCTAATTGTGTTTCTTTATCTACTGAAACAAATGTAAAAGTTCACTTGAATTCTTCATGTCCTTTCTCTTTTCTTTACCTGGTGTTTTCATAATTATTTTTTCTTATAAAAGCATTATTTTATTTTATTACTCTGTTGTCCTAAATGATGACACTTTTTCTGTAGCTCTCTGATTTTCCAGTTGCAGAAATCAGGAATGGTCTTGTTGATTAAACCAAATTATAGTGTGGTTGCTTGGAAACTCTTCTGGCTTCCAGCTGTGTCTTACAAGGAAAGTCACAGCTTATAGGAGATGCAGCTTAAACAGGGGTATGACATGATATCCTGGGGCACATGTCCCATGTGTACCCCTCCCACTGCCACCCCAGCTTGTGTTGCATTATTGGTCTCAAGGAAAACTTGGAGTTGGTGGGGCTTTTTGACATTGGCCTAGTGATTGAATTTTACTGGCTTGGTGAGTAGAACATCGGTAACTTGTTTCTAATAGATATTAAGCAGTGGAGTTTAACTAGAAATGTATTTTTCATATGAAAGAAAGTATTTTCTAGGAGACAGTGTAAGCAAACTGTTAAAAATTGTCAGAACTCTTATAAGCTGTCAGACTCCAGGTTTATCCTGAGGATTTCATTATCAGATAATTTTAGGCAAAAGGTTCCATAAATCTGTGGTTTCTCTGTATTCTATCCCCGAAGAAGTGTGTTGGTAGTGTTTCTTTTTACATCAGCGATCATTGTTTCTGTGAAGTTGAACAAAAAGATGGAAACAGGTACACTGAGGTGGGTGGGCTGGAGGCTTGGGTTGCTTTTTCGTCACAAATCGTGTGGAAGCTCTGTAAGCTTTTTTTTCAGCTGCACCCATATTTCTTAAAACTGCTTTTATTGCAGCATTTCTCAGTGTGCTAAGAATTTGGCTAAATTTCAGAGTGCAGAAGTCCTTACATTCAAGATCATAATTTCTCTGGTACAATGCCTGAGTTGTAGAAGACAGAGGAGTTAGCTACTTCGAAGTTTGATGACTCATGGCCCAGTATTTGGGTTCAAAATGCTTAATAGAGACACTGTCTTTGGTGGATCCACTGAAAATAGGTTTATGATGTAAGAATGACAGAATTTGCAGATGCAATTTGAGCACAAGATCAGGCTTTTTGTTTGTGTTGGTTTCTTGGAAATGTATCGAGATTTCGATAAATTCAGTTTTGGCTCCATCTCTCCACATTTTCTAAGTAGCTTTATTGGTACCACTCATCCCTGACTTCCATGTTGCACAATGTCAGTTGGGATTTTTGGTGTCCTAATAATCAATACATTTGCAAAATAATTTCTTTAATTAAATTAGATACACATTCCTTCCATCTCTTGAACACAAACCCAAAGCAATATATTGAAGCTGAGATGGGTAGAAATTGTGAGTAATGAAACGATTCACATTTTCCAGGTAGGAGGTACTTAAGGCAATTTATGTTTTCTTTTTTCTTGATGGTTAAAAATCTGTGATTAAGTTTTGTGGGTTTTTTTAAACTAAAAATACTACAGAATCTTTCCTTAAGAGAAGGAAATTCTTCTCTTTTCCCCAACTTTTTAAAGTTTACTTGGCAACAAATGCATGTATGTTGCCTAAATTACCCTTAAAATCAAGACAGCATGAAATGGCCATCCTTATTGTCTCACATGATATGTGATGCTTATATGCTGGTATCTACAGCTAAAGTACTACTGTTATTTTTGGTGCAGAGACTTGGTCTTTCTCATTCTCGACTTCTTAGTTTGGGTGAGCACAAATTGTTTGCCTCCCTGCATTGGGCAGGAATAATTCCATCGTGTGTCCAGTAGGAGTTTGTGTGCTACGGTTCAGGACATTTCGATTTATTAAATCCACTTACCTATTAAATATTTAAAATGATGTAATTACCAGTCTTTATTAATTTATTAAGATTAATATTTAATTGAATGTCATAATAATTAAACTAACAATAATGTATTAGCAATTGTATGATCAATCTGCCAACACTTACACTTGCTGCTGGTTGATCTCTCGTAGTGCATTCCAGTGCAGGATGAATTGGTAGTGAAGAAATGGTTGTTCCCTTGCGTAGCTGATGACTTTGTATATGTATGCGTGTCTCCTCTCCTCATCCTGGTTCCACCCTCTCCATTTTATTGTATATAAGCAACTCTATGTATGAAGTATTAAACAAAACAAAACAACCCCGTGGTGGCTTCACTGTTCTCTGCAACAAGACCCGTTCAGTCTGCGATCAGATGAGTAGCTCAAAGCCTGCTGCTTTTGGTTTCACTTTTGAAAATATAAATTAGAGAAAAACAATATTCTTAAGCAGCAGAGTAGATACTGTAATGATCTGTGTGGCAGTATGAGACTGGAAATGTAGTTGAAAGTAGTATTGGAATTGGGAGTATTAGAGGATAATATTCTTTGGCATTAAACATGTCAGTAGAATTTTGGCAAAGTAAGTTGTGTATGTTTGTCAGCGCATTTTTACTGTGTATTGATTGCAATTTATACAATGCACTTTGGTCACAAAAAGGTTATCATGGAGTACAAATACTTCTTGATATTACAAATACTAATATTCTGAAACTATTCTCTTGGTTCTTATTATATTGAGCTGAAAGCCTTGGCAGAACTATTTCTAGAAAATTCACTTTACAGATTTTCAGCTATGGACATGCTTGCTGTTCACTTACAGCTCTATTTAATGACAAACACTACTTGGAAATGGCTTAATTGGATTGTCTGCTTAATAGCATTAGGATTGTTGTGCTGGTTTAGCTGAGCTCTAATGGTCCTTTGCTGGTTAAGAGATCAGTAAAGCGGCAAAATGGAAAGAGAAAATTCGGCTCTTAGAGAAGAGTCTTTGCTCCTCAGAATAATGCCACTCAAAAAAAGCAGTTGAAGACTTTACCTATATTGAAGATGTTACCTATGTTGTTTGACTAAGTGTAGTCTGAATGCTTTATTGTTCCTTTCGAACTGGTTCAGCAGCTGCCCGTCCCGCTTTCTGGTCGGCGCTGTGGGTTGGCAGAGCAGAGAGCGTTCTGCTTCCCTCTGGGGTCTGGGTCCTACAGCTATAAAAAGGGATCTCTTGGGCAGTCACAGACCCCTGGCATGTGAGCAAAGTAACTTCATGTACTTCTTTGGCACTTTTAACAAGTAATTTTTGGAAATAAAAGTTTTGTGTAATTTGGTGTTCCAAGTGCTCTAAGTCCTCCTGTCTTCAGAGAATAATCAACAGAAAGCAAGAAACAGCAAAGTGTCACAGTGGAGGGAAGGATTAAATGAAAGCAGTAGGCCATGGTATGTGGATATCTTTTTTTTCTTTTAATTGTGCAAAAGACTACAGGTTGAGTTTGTGTGGGTGGTTCTTTCATTTAACATTTCTTTCTGGCTCCCAAGAAATTGTTGTGAGTTATTTGAGATGTCTGGTTTCCCATGAGCTCTGTGTACAGAGAAGACTTCATTGGTCATGCGCTTTAATACGATTAGAGAAGACTACATGGGATGATAAAATACTCTTTTGTTAGAATATATTATACATATTTAACAAAATTTCAAGAAGCAGATGGCTAATTAGGTAGTTTGGTGATGCTAAGCTGATCATATGTTCTAGCTCTAAATAAAAATGTAACAAAACTTCATTTGAATATTTTAAACAGACTTACATAATGTTTTCTAGTTAGTGTTAAGTAAAGCAAGTACTAGTGGGATTGTCCATATTGATGTCAAAAGACAAAATTAGTGTTCTGCTTCCTCTGAAATCGGCATTAGCTGGTGGTGACTGTGACTGTTTCTTGAAACTAAACGGGATACTGTGGTTATTTCAGTCTGTGCAATTTTTCAAAACCACATCATAATTGTAATTAGGTAAATACTAAATATAAATGGAAAACTTAGTGATTTTCAGTAACATTTCTGACTGGTGAAATTCTAAGCATTACATCATTATAATGACTTAATATTTTATGGCGTCTTTCCAACTGTCTTCCAAGTTGTTTTCACAGTTAAATACAGGAAAAGAAAGCGCTGTATAAAAGCTATGAGTAAAATAGTTACAAAACTAGTTAGGGATGGGAAAAAGGAGATTAGAAAAGTGTTTGAAATTTGGTTTTGAAAGTAAAGTGAATATGAGGCAGTTCGCTATGGAAATGTAGGAAAAAATTATTTCCCAGCAGTGAGGCTGCTGTGGGAAAGATAAGAGTCGTGTAAGAGATGTGTGCAACAGGGAAGAGAGAAAGTCCAGTCAGATGTATTGGGAAAAGGATTATACTTCATTTAAAAGTAATGAAGGGCAGCTCTGTAATTGGACCTGGGAATGGAGAAGACATTTGGCTGCTCGTAAGCTTGCTTTTGTTTCTAGAAACTGATCATATTGTCCTATATGACTGTTTGGATTAAAGGCAAGTATATTTGTCAAACAAGTGAAACTGAGAACCCTTCCTACACAGTGTCATGTACCACATATGTAGTTCTCTACAGGGGCCAGCATTTGGAAAAATTTTTCTCATCTCTGTAGTGTGCAGAAATCAGCACATTTTTCTCCTCCCTCTTCCTTCCCTCCTTTTCCTGATCTTGCCTTTTCTTCTTAGTCTCAGGCTTGATAAGCTAAAAAAGTGGTGATTTGCATTGTTTCGACTCCGTGCAAAGGCAAAAATATAAAATACTTGGTGCTCTCTCTGTGCTTTGTAGCTCGCTGCAGGAGTTTTAAAGGCTTTTTACAAGATTAATTAAATTTTAAACTTCTAAAATGAACTCAGAGCAAAACCAAGTTACTGTGTGCTTGCAATCCAGTTACTTGTCTGCTTCTCTACAGAAGATTTTCTAAGTTCCAGCCTCAAAAGAACTGAACGCTGTTGGCAGACAAATTAGTGCCGTATTAACATTTTGTTTTTATTTAAAGTAATCTATCCAGGCAGGGTCAGGAGTGTTATTTGCAATAACCTTTCAGCCTTGCTTTGTGGTGCCAGATGACTAAACGTGGCTGTTGCCATAACGTACAGTGTGGCATGGCTCTTTGGAGTGATGGAAGAGGAGGAGGAGAAGATATTTGCCTATCTCTTTTAATTGATTTCCTCTGTCCTTCTCCAACAAGCTGTCAAATTTGAATGTTTGCCCCAGTTTTCTTTGTCGTATGTGGAGATAGTGGGTTGGTTGTTCGAAGCTGGCAGGAATCAGCAGATATTCTGCCAGTAAGGAGAATTCAAATGTCATAGATATCTTAGAATATCGGGGGAAGCTCTAGTGATTGCATTTACAGGGCTGTCACCACCGAAGTACCTGAGCGCTGAAGAACATGTTTTCCCATATGGAACTTTTCACAGTACTATTCTTTCTAAATTTTGAGCCATTGGTTCTGTAGCTCTTTCTACTTCAGTTTTACTTCTCTAATTCATTGATTTTGATTTTAGCTGTCATCTAGAAATGATTGAAATAAATTCCCTTACCATTTGAAGAGTATCCTAATTTTATATGATCTTAATGCTGTAATTTTTGCACCAAAGAACAGAATGGAGTTAGAGGAATAATGTGAGTCCATACAAAACACACAGGATTGGCTCAGTGCTCATTCTTATTTGCTCCTGCTACCTTGGAAACAAAGGATGGCATGACAACAAAAGCAATTCAGGAAGAAAGGTTAAACCTCAGAAACATTCAAAATGTATTCTTGTGGGGAAACTCTTCCTTATGGCAGAATGGAGTTTTAAGTTTTACCATATGAGAGTAAAGATTGCTTGTTTGTTTGAACCTCATCTTTGGTTGAAATCAAGACTGACAAAGGTACAAAGGTGTCATTTTAATGTAACAACACTTCATAAATGTTAATTTTTTAAGAACAAAAGTAAAAATGTCTTAGGTGTATCGGCAGCTAAAAATAACTTTTAGTCTGAGCCATTCAAGTTTTTTGGAGAAATTTTTGGTCAAAGGTTTCCTAAAAACATGCCAGGAGTGTTTTCTTTTATGGATGGAGTTAAAGGTAGGGACCATAAAACGTTGTGTTTGCATGTTCAGCAATGCTTGTAGCTAAGCTGCTACATTATTTTTTACCTCTGTAGCTCAGTGTGGTAGAGCAGTGTGTCCTGTGCTTTCTGCATCGTCTAATGAAAGGTTCCAGATTTTGTCTTGATTCTTCTGGTCCTCTTTCAATGTCCTGATGAGTCTTTTAGCTGAAGTTGGGGACAACAAATCCTATCATACTACCCTGCCCATCAGCAGCACCATTAATGTTGTATGATTTATTATTTTTTTAATTACTATTTAAATTTTTTTTTTTACTTGTACTGCTCCCTCTTTTGTTTATCAGATCTCTGTTCTGCAATTGTCTCTCTGTCTTGATTTCCCTAATAGCCCAGTTTAGCCAGGATGAGGGTATTAAAGGCAAATGTCAAAACATGTCAAAAATAGTATGCTTGAGCTCACATTCAAAATGAGTTATCTGTAGAAGGGTAACAACGTAAGTTTTCAGAACAATGTAATTTTAAACATTTTTTTTCCTAAGAAGCTAACTTCTTCAGGTGTAAGTTCTCAAGTTCATTAAGGCTGTGTTTTGCTGTTTAGTTAGGTTGTTCAAAGGCTATGCCAAAAAAGAAAGAAAGTAGGTATTTCTTTCTCAAATAAACACTGCTGGTGTAGTTTGAATGCCTCCTTTTTTTTTTTCTTTTTTCTTCATGCTGAGGCAGCAATGAGTTGAAATAGTGTTTGCTTCCCTTTTCAGTTCATCTTCAAGAAGGGCTTTCTTACTTGGTTAGACTCTTTCAGTTCAGTCACCTAGCAACTTCCAAGGGCCTTTGATTCAGACATTAATCTCTAAATGCAAAACCAGTAAGAAAACAAGGGTTCTCAGAAAAGCTAAACTGAAAAAAAACCATGAGTCTTGAAGGTAGCTGCTAAGTCAGTAACAAGCAGTTAGAATTATACTTCAATCCTTCTTCCAATAAGGACAACAATTTTTAAGATTTGTAAAGCCACTTGCAAGTTACCATGTTATTAAATGTGGTTTGGGTAATGTGCAGATGCTACAATATTCTGTCTCTCTGTATGTCCACATTTTTCTGAAATTAAGATAATCTTATATGAAAATACATGTTTAAACTTCAAGTCCAAGCTAGAAAAAGCTTCCAGCAAGAATTTAAATATTTCTACTGTCTTTTACATTTTCAGAAATACTTGCATTAGTTTGATTCCAATTTTAACAACTACATCTTCACACTCAAAGAAACTTTTCTGCAATTGTCAGAAAAAACTTTTCCTTTTTCTTGCCACACAAGAGTGAAGTACTATAACTCAGCAGGTAACAAAATGTATTACAAGTTAGTTTTAGCAGACCTCAACCTATATTTAGAAAAATATATGAGGGTAGGTGCTGGTTGGGGCGTTG
>JAOXJM010000003.1:36809113-36844580 GCA_026413425.1 Tringa solitaria
AATAGAACTCAGCATGTTGAAAGTTAAAGAAAAAAAATAATGTAAGATCTATTGTGATACATAAGATCTATCTTGGAACTGTCACATTCCACCAGTATTGGTTCATTTTAAAAATTAGACATGAGCATCATTTTACCAGTATTGTCAATAATTATTTTTAAAAAGACAGTAAATGTGTCTATCCTGTCTATTTGTCCATATTTCAGAACACTTTAATGTTACTTCTCTGAAGTATTATAATACATGCAATAGAAAAGAGCATTTGTTAGCTTGGTATAAATTTGAAACTTTGAATTGCTAAGGAAAATGAGACATTTTATTAACTCCTGGTTGCGTCAAGGCGTTTCTCATACAAGGGGCTTCCAGTGTGAGAAGCTTTTATTTGTCTTTCATGGTTGTACCTGTCACAGCAACTTGGCATATTTTACAGAACCAGTGATGGAAGTGACGTCCCGTGGGAGTCTGTCCGCTCAGCTCAGCACAAATGTCCATCGCTTCCAATGTGGCTCTGTTGGTTTAGAATTAAATCTGCACGCACTGTCTTCTGCACTGCAATAAGTGTGAAACTATATGTTGTTCTTCTACTGCTAATGCTACAAAACATCACAATCTGGAGAGATGAACCCCTGACCTAACAAAATTCACTTATGTTTTAGAAATACCTTATTAACTTCCTCTGTGAAGTGATGACTTTGTGGCCAGAAGTAAGGAAATGTATAAAATGTCCCTCAGTAGAACTTTTAATGGTTGGCTGTGTCCCCTATGGAACACTGAAGTGGTTTATGTATTAGCAAATGGGGAGAAATCTCAGGAGTCATTTCAGCCTTTTTGCCCCAACACTGACCAACATTGTACTGTGAAAATCCTTAAGTTATTTTGATCTCTTTGTAGCTCCTTTTCTTACTGGCGAGTTGAAACATTCAAACATTTCATATTTGTGATGCAATTTCCTTAGAATGAAGTTTAGAACAAATTTATTACTGGAAAGAATACGGTACCATGTGTATGATATGAAATGTTCATTGAGCAATCTACAATGGAAATTGGAAACTAGTTAAAAAGGGGAAAAATTAGTTTATATAACCATATTTTACCAAAAAAATTTGTTTTGTTTGGCATGCATTTCTTCACGATTGGTCTGTTAAATTGTTCTGTTAAGAATTGGTCAAGAATTGGTCTGTTAAAATGCTTTAAAATAAGTATTTTAGGATCTAAACCACGAATCCCTTGAGAACCTCTTTAGCATGTAGCACCTAGAATCTGGCTGTAACGCTTGCTGCTCACAGGCTTCCTGACATCTGAGGCGGATGAAAGTCCTGCATCCAGAGGGATGCGTAGCAGGATACAGCTGTCAGCAGAAGTCTGTATTGAATTGTGTTGCATGACAAGATTGAGACTGGCACATTAAGACGATACGCATCAGCTCCCTCAGAAACCACAAGGAAGTATTCTTGTGTTTCACTTACAGACTTTTAGTTTGTTTATATTTTCCCTGAATCATTCTTAAGACTGAATTATTACAGCAGAATATTAAGTTCAGAGTTTATCCTAACAGTTTCAGGGTTCAGTTTAGGAAGCAGATGCTGTTCAGCAGATAAGCACATTACTCAAACGATATCATCTTAGATATAGAACCTGCTCTGGTATAATCCTTTTGTAGATACGCTGATACAAAAGGAGCTGCCATCAGCCACACCAAGAACGAATTTGCTGCCTTAGCACTGAACACATTTTTGAGAACGTCATAAGGGAAAAAATAAAAACATGAAGAGCCAAAGGATTATAGTCGTCATATTTTTCCAGGAAATTACTTAAACTAGAGTGAAAGAGTATTACTCATTATGGGACTTGGGTGAAGGAAAATATGCAGCTATGTATTCTGCAGTAAAATTCTTTTTCAGGCTGTCGAAGGCCGTGAATGAAACATTCATACTTTCAATGAACATGTTGTCCCTGAAGACAGTCATGTTTTGAGCAGAATAAAAATAGCAGTTGAAAGAATGGAAAAGAGTATGAAGTGTGTTAAATAAGGGAACAAAAATTTTATTTTACAAAGCAAGGTTTATTTCAAGGTTTTATGATAACATAGCTTTGGGATATTGCTTTGTTACATTTTCTCTGTGTGTGTATGTGCTCGAATGGGCCCAGAAAGTCTTAAAATGCCATCACTGGATCAAAGCTCTGAAGACTATTTTGGCAGCAAAGTCACTGTGCTCCCCCAGAGAGAGCACAGAGGCAGGATGATTGCCGCACCGGGAATTGAGGTGAGGTCTCTGTCCCTCCTGGATGACACAGGTCACTTACTGCTGTTGCGACAGGAAAGTCCTCAGGCTTTGCTATAGCTTGGAAAACTGGGAGACCTTTTAAAAGCAGTTTTTAATTATTGTTCTATTGGCATTACATAGAGAAGGGTTTGAAATAAAAGAGGTTAACATCACAAGCTGATGATCTCTTTTGTATAAAACCCTATTATTCAAATTGGAAGTGCTATAGAGATAAAAGTACAGTGTACACTATGCCTCTTTATTACATTCTTGATATAAATGATACATTAATAGTTTAAATGAGTAAAACAAAATTTCATTAGTGGGAAGTAATCAGTGAAATGCATCCTCGCTTAAATCTGCTAAATCTACTAATACTTTTTGGCTCTTAGTGCTGACTGACGCAGCAGTGTAAATTTGATGCAGCATGCAGTCCAAAAGCTGCTTAAGCTCTTTTAATCTTAAAATCATGAAGTGATGCATCTACTCAATGTGTTGCTTCATTTGAGGGACAGGTTCCTTGCTACAAATGAGAACCTGTCACGTGAACACAGATTTTCACCTTGATATTCAAATTCTTTTCCAGTTAATCTAAAAATTGCATTGGTAATCTGTGTAGGGGTTGGCTACATCTGGGCATTTTGCAAGTCCCATGGAGAGAAAATACATTAATTCTCCACTTGAAAAGTGATAATAGCAGAAGTTGTACCACGGCATCTGCCTCTATTTTATTGTCGTCGTGTTTCTGTCCAAAGCCTGCTGCAAGAGTCCAGCCTGGTCCGTAAACTTGTACATTTGCAGGCAATTTGTAAAGTTGGACACATCTGAAAACCGTCAAACTTTTCCATAAGGTGAAAAGGTTAAATGCTGATAAAAACATGCATGTAAATGGCACTTCTTATCTTATTAACCTAGTATATTTTAAAAGGTAGTAGCATTCCTGGGTAGTAGCTGCTACCTTACCTAGCAGCCAAGAGCCAAAAAATTTGGAGTGCTAAAAACAAACATCATCTAAGTGGACAGAGGTTTCCTGTGGATCACAGCCTGTGGTAAGTGCTCCACATAACTCAGTCTCAGAGAACATGGAGTATAACTGCTTTTCATTAAATTCAGCTATTTCAGTTAGAAAACTTAATGACAAAGGTTGCAGCCCAGAAAAGTTAGAGTATATTTTCCCCGTCAGATAGAAGAGAGGCAATTAAGACATCTTCTAGGTCAATGAACGAGTCTAGACACACTAATAGCCACCGGGAAATTTGTATCTATTCTTCCAGCTTGCATAATATGTCCAGAAATTGGTCCAAAAAGGGAAGGAACAAACTGAAAATGAAGAAAGTCAGCATGCTCTATTTATAGGAGACTTTGGTTTGACTGTCCTTACACGCTGCTTGGTCCTAAATGAGCTTTCTGCTGTGCTTTCTGTATATGGGGTGAGACATAAAAGTTGACATGATCAAATGCCTGAGCACTCGCTATGTAGGAGGGCAGCACTTAGACACTGAGAAAAGATAAAACAGTTTTAAACCGAAATCCCTCGGAAAGAACTCTTCAGTAAGTGTCCTACTAATGGAAAGCAGGAGGCAGGAGGCAATGCATTAGTTCTGCTCCGGCCACACCAGCACAGGGAATTCTCATTATTTGATGGTGTGTGCTCAGACCTGCCAGATGCACCAGCTTCAGCCAAGCAGCAGTTGCTGGCTCGAAGCACAATGCATACACACATTATCCTATTAATTTAAACCCGATGTTACTGTAGCCAACATATAGGGTGAGAGTAATCCATTCACATTTAAATGCCGACACTGTAAATTTTAAACTCCGAGAGATGTCTTGACTGCCTTCATAGTGTGTGGAGAGGAATGGACTCTCCTCAAATGTGACTAATCTCGTCCTAAAGCATTTTTTAGAAGCGTAGTATCCATCTTTTCTAATGGGGCACCCCTCAACATGATGCAGGCAATTTACATCAGGATGTGATAAAGCACTTTAAAACACTTTTTAAAAAAGAGCCTGTTCCCCTCCATCGGTTATAAAGCATCGAGCTCAAACAGATAGGATATCTGAAAATGGCTAAACACATAGATGAGAGAAATCCCACTGGTGTTCACTTGTAAATCTGTAATAATTGGGAAACCCAAGACAATCCCCCCTCCTATTGCAACTTGGTGAATCATAATGCTTCAGTCAGGAAGAAGGGTAGCGTTTTTATTTACAAAGAAAAGTCAGCTGTGAATCAGGAGAGAAGCCAAGTTGTGTCGCTCAGCGAAAGTGAAGACGTGGATTTCTGTTTTAACAACAGAGTCCATTGGCTTAACGGGCAGGAGAGCTCCGAGGCTGTCGGGAGGGCATTAGCATGAATATATGAACACAAATGTAAGCACTGTGCGAAGGAAGCTGTCATGTGAACGTAAATGCTTTTTCCTCTTAAAGCAGAACAGACGTTATTGTAAATTCCTCGCTAACAGAATGATAGACGTCTGCAGCATTACTGGAAGGAGAATGTAAATGGACAATGTATGCCTGAGAGGAGTCACTCACTGAAAGGCTGAAAGCCTTCTGAGTATGCTGAGGTTTTAATAATTCTTGTATCAAATTGAATAACTACCCTGAAGTAGGAATAATTTTCCACATTAAAAAGATGGCATGGGGTTTCATTTTTTTTTCTTCTTTTACCATAGGCCCTTTTAAAACCATTTAACAAAGCCTCACATGTAAGATCCTGAAATGAAGAGAGCAACATAAAGCATTGCAGGGCAATTTGTATTGTACAAAAGCTCCTGGAAATAAGCTAAAATATGCTTCACTGTAAATCAGAAACTGTGCCAGCTACTGTCAAAACAGTAGAAGTATAACGGGAGTTCAACAGGTTTTGGTTGCGTCTTACTCCAAACCATTGAGCTGGTTAATGCAAAAATAGAATGTTACAAAGTTAAACTCTTACTTATTTGGGGGTTTTTACTTTTATTTGGCTTACATTGAAAGACCAATCTATAAATGCTATAAAGTGCAAAGAGCCGCATGGGTCTGGCCCTTTTAATGAAGACGTTGTTCCCTGTAACCGTTCTAGTGAGCTCGAGGTACCGCCGTTGTCCCCTCTCCTGCCCCTGTCGCGCTCGGTGACTCACTGTCTCTGCCCGAAGGAGTGAAAGCACAGCAAGCAGTGCCCTGGTTCAGAAGGCTGTTGGTCCAATCGATGTTCTTCAACATTCCTTATGTTCAACATGGTCTGTATTTATCAAATCTGGGGCTAGCATCACCAGGTGCATTTAGTGGTGCGGCCGTGTTTAGCAGCGCAGCTGGGCGGCAATCCTTCTTCTGGGGAAGGAGTTTGAGAACAGCAGCTCTTTGCTGCAGCGCGTTAGGATGGAGGGAACTGGTTTCTCAGTGAGCAGCCCTGTTCTCTGCGTGGCAATAACCCCTGGATGTGGCAGTGGTCTGGGAAAGGCTTTCCTCCCTCTGCTGAACCTTCTGAATGTGGGCTGGGATGGGGGTTTGTTTTCTGCAACCCATAGAAGGACTTGAAGTTGTTACAAACATATTGCAGTAAAATAGCGTATTTTTTTCTCTTATTCACGACAGAAAAGATGAGTTACAGGCGAACTAAAGGAGAGCTGAATAACAGATTCAGCCAGAATTTCTTAGTAATGTAAAATGTTCTTATTAGATTAAAGTATTAAAAAAAAAAAAGGCTCAGAGATTCGCATATTCCTTTAATGGGTTATTTTGAGCTTCTATTGAAGCAGAAACACTTTTAGCAGATTGACTGAAATGCCAATTGGGTAGTAGAGAGAGAACAAAAGCCATAATCTTTTTCTTTAGAGCAGAGAGTCATTTAAAGCTGAAATATGACTAATTACCACAATTGAACTTGTGAAACCCCTTGCATTTGTTAATAGACGTACTGTGTTAATGTTTCTGTGAATGGATGTAAAATCCAACTAAACCTCTTTCTGTACTTTAAAGACATATGATCTTTTGTTTTCCCTCACAAACAAATAAAAATGCACGAAATGCCAGTTTACACTGTGTAGCAGTAGTTTAAAAGAAAAGTTTATATTTTTTGTGGCTTTTCTACAGAAGCTTAAAGCAATTGAAATAGTATCTTTTTAAAAAATCTGTTTTACAGAAATATGAAAGTTCTGTAATAAGAATGAGATTACATTCTGCAGCAGGGAAATTAACTATGAATTCCTGTTTGCAGTAATACCCGGTATGACTATTATTATCAGCAGTGGCGTTAGCTGTTGCTTAGCAGAAATATGTCTGAGAAGAAAATGTAAAACCCCTCTTACGGTACGAGTAAGGCAGTACAGAGAACGGAGCGGATGTAAAGGCACTGAAATAAAGAAGCCAGGGCTCCATCCTCAGCACTGCACATTTTTAAAATCATAGAACCCTTTTTTTCTGTTCTTTTTTTTTTATTACTTGGCTTCAGTTTGTTCCAAATTCTGAGTCACTTTCACAAATCTGTTTATAATGACTTTTATCCAGTCAGTGAGTTTCAGAACAAATACATCCACTGGCTCATCAGTTGTAGAAGTCTTCACCAATCACATCTCGTGTAACTCAGGCAGCCTTTGGTGGTTTTTTCCTAGAATTTGACAATTGATTTCAAAACGTAGTCTCAGGCTTTGGAGATATATAATGTTAAAATAAAGGAGTAGCAGATGGCTGGGGAAATGGCACAGAACCTGAAACAGGGGTTTTCCTGTCTGATCTCCATGGTGAAGATGCTGAGCCTTCCTTGATGAAGACTGTGGTGCTGTTCCACAGCCCAGGTCAACTGCTCCCTGTTGGAAGGTGTCTGGAGCTGTGGTTTCCTGGCTAATTCTCTGCCCACCATCCTTCCTTGTGCCGTATCTTGGGGTTTTTGCTACATCAGCATATAAGCATCAGTAACATGCAAGGGTGGGAACCCTTGTGCCCTCCCACTTGGCCAAGAGGGCCAGCAAACGGAGGGTCTGGGCCAGGGCAGGTGGAGTGGGGCAGGAACCAGAAACGTCTCGTGCTGCTGGTTTAAGCCTGTGTGCAGTAGGCAGGGAAACACTGATTAATGTTCTGTGCTGTAGTAGAGAGTTTGACAGGTTGAGGTTGTTTTAGTAGAGAATTTGACAGGTTGAGGTTGTTTAGCTTGTTTTCTGCCCTGCGAGCACAGGCAGCCTGGGCCACAGGAGGATTCTTGCTGCACTCAAACTGGAGACTTCACTTGTTGTAGCTTTGCCCTTCAGTTTGGAGGGATATTTTTACACAGACTAATGCAAAAGCTATTTTCCAAAGAAACTTTCTACGGCTGTAGCTGGAGTGGTTTGTGACCTCTTCACGTTCTCTTCCTCTCCCCAGCCTTTGCCTGAGACACAGTATAATCCCATTTTAACATTCTGCCCTGAATTTATGAATGACATCATTGCAAATTAATCATGACAGCTATAAGCAAAGTTCCTGCCACACTGAAAATTTGTGTTGCATCCAGGTATTAATGGAAGTTTCATTCCTTATATAGTAGTTTGTTGATGTATGATACTATTGTGTACGTGGGATGCAGTTTTTCAAACTTTGAAGCCTGAAATTAGTTCTACATTTATTATATCACTTCAACATAATTCATGTAGAATTCATCTGTTTGCATGTCAGTTGGAATCTACGGGGATTAGTTATTTTCCATCCACTTCTGTAACAGTTTCACATTGTTTACAGAGAGAACATGCAGTTTTTTATAAATCACTTGCTTTCATACAGTTTTACTGCATTATTTTACTCAATTTGTGAAGGATTTAAGCACCCTGCAGTGTGCAGCATTAAAAGGCATAAAATGATTGAAAATAAAAACTGTTTTTGTCTGAAATAATGGAATATTCACCATCAGAAATATTAAGCACCATTTAAGAAGTGTGGGCGAGCTGTAATGAATGAGCTGCATTATATAAAAAAGCATCGTTCAGGCTATTGATTATAAGGACTTAAATACAAATCTTGCAAGGGAAAAAGTGGGTTTGTAAAATCTTGCTCCAAACTAGCGAGGGAGTAATCTTTGTTGCTCAACTGAGGCCTGAGGAGAAACATTGCCAAGTACAGATGTTAATCCATTAGAACTTAGAAATTCAATGGGCAACATTAAATGTCTGAATTATGTGACTCACAGAGCAAGAGATGCGTAAACACAGATTGTGGCACTGGGGAAACTGTTTAAGTGAAGTGGCTTGCCTTGGACTTTCTGGATGGTGTACTCTGTGCAATAAACCTCGAGCTTTTGTCATCTGTTCTCAGTTTTCACCGATTCCCATCATCGTTGTATGGGCTTCATAGCACAATAAAGAAATCTTGTCCCGTTGAAGTGCTTTAATTTTGAGATCCACATCTTTTCCCTGTACGGACTGATGGAAACTACTCAACAGTAGCTCCTGCGTGTGTTCCTTTGCTGTGGTTGTACATACATCCCGCATTCCTCGTTGTGCCCTAGCCACGCGTGGCCTCGTGCAGGTTCCTTCTCCCACCAACATGGTTTGGAAGCGTGGGACCTGTTTGCAGCCAAGTGCTGTGCTCTGCTGCCCGGCAGGATGCGCAGCCGTGGCTCATGCATTATGTATCTGGTGACTAACTGCTCCCAGATGTCAGCTCGGGGCTGGCTGCCAGACCCACCGGCTCTGCTGTGTTGGTTGGGGTTTTTATCTTCCCCGCTCCGACTCACGGGAGTGCTAGAAGAGTCCTACAGTTGAGCAGAGTCTAACGACACATTTCTGACCTCTACTTAATTCTTCCTGGGAAAAAATAAAATAGATCAGTTTTAACTAATCCAGATGCATAGCGGGGTGATTTATACTGCATGTCTAGCAATAGCTTATCTGTCAGAATGGATAGATCCACTAGAACTGCTGTTAGTTTGGGAATAATAAAGCATCTCAGGTATCCATAAGTGCGTTGTGGAAACTTTGTAAAGGACCAATTTCTAAAGATGTTAAATGTATATTATGAAAAAGCTGAATTGTTTTGTTGTGCTGTAGGTACAGTTTAGTTAGTGAGGGAAAATAGTTATTATTTATGTCAGAAAAACTTTAAAATTCAAAAGAAAGTGGCTCGGTGGTTTCTTCTCAGGAAATATTAAGAAAGGTTTTCTGATTTTTTTTTTAAACACACATAAAAGAGAGATTTCTTAATTTGCCAATTAGTAATCTGTGCTTTTAAAAACTGTCAACTGAAAGCTCAAATTTTGGTACTTGCTTTCTTCACCAAGTTAGAGATTTGATGTGCAATTATGGAATGGTTTAATTTTTTCAGTTGCCTTTAGGAGCCTTTATCATCTCTTCCAAAGTGCTAATATGTCATACAGTAAAACTTTGAATAAAAATAGTCTGAAAAGACAGTAATAGCAGAAATTAATTTGCTTTACTTTTGGACTGTAGACCCTTTATGTGTGTTCCGTGGTGAGTAGGAATGAGCTGCAATCTCTTTTTTGGGGTGTTTGGGTTTTTTCGGCTTACTGAATTCAGCCCCTTAGTGCTGCTTGAAAATTCTTGGCCCGTTGTAAGCAGTATCCTCAGACGAATGTCAGCTACCCGATCACTGACATCCATGCCTCCTTTTTTACTTAAGCTAATATATTGCTTTTAGTAAATGCATGGGATAGGAAATAGTGTTTGCCTTTCCATATCATGAGAATACTACTCATTCTGGCTGACATACACTGAGAGATGCTGTTTATATTGCTGCTCCAGTGAGCCAGGAGAAACTGCACAAAGATATCAGGACCATACAGTGGAAAATGCTTGCATACTGTTTTCATAGTCAAGCTTTTGTATGACTTAATAACAAGAGTAGCTGTTATTCTTTCTAAGAACTCAGGCTAAATTTTGGGGAGCACTTTGAGATAAAGATCACATTCTAGGAACGTTGTCTATACTTGAAAAATGTTTTTAAGTCTTTGTCAACCATCTAGACAAACTGAAGAAATCTTCTCAGTTCTTTGACTTAGTCTTGCAAGATGGATTGAGTTTTAACATTCATATAGGTTGCTATCGCATGGTTGCTTTATCTAATATAAATCTGGCATAAACCTAGGCTACAATAACCATCATCTTGTAGTTTTATTTTTGTGCTACATGAAGTTTCATGTTGTGTGTATTGAGCTACCTCAGGGAACTGGTCCAGCTAAAACCTAACCTTGCCAAAAAAAAATTGACTGCAGAAATGTTGAGACATAGAAGGAAGCAGACAGCGCCACTGGTTTTGACAGCAATGTGCCATATGTCAAATTAAAGTGGTCATTTAACCATGATTGAAGAAATCATCACTATGTCAGCTCTCCGTGCTGATGCAGAGGATTCCCTGAGAGAGCAGGCGCTTGGGCTGGCAAAGCACCGGGCACCATGTGTAGAGTAAGAAGGGCTTTCCATGAAGGCCTAGTGCTGAATGAGGAGATGATGGGTACAAACAGTTAAATTTTCCTGAATTCATGCTGAAAATTTAGCTTTACCTGTAAAAGTTACATTGACTGTATGGTGACATTCCACTGCCTGTTGCCGTACTGGCTTTCTTGCTGCAAATCTCCCAACTCCTTCTTGGGTTTGAAATATTTTTTTCTTTAAATGTTTTACTGCAAATGTAAGTAACTCATTCATAATTAAATGGCGTGTTTCCATGGTTTCATATTTTGTTATGTATGTACTACCTACCCCTGAGCCCACAGGTATTTCCTATAAATACCACTTTTGCTATTTGGAATGAATTACTGTAACTTATGTCATTCACTCAACCCTGTAATTTTGGTAACTGCCAAACCTAAGAAATTAATCTGCTCATTTTGAGTAAATAGTGTAACCTTCAAACATACTCGGGGAAAAAAAGTCTTTCACATACTGGCTGAGAGTGAATTTTCTTAATTCTGTAACTGGTTTCTCTCAGTGGTGTCTTTCATGGTGTCTTACATCAGCAGTAAACATCTGCTGTAATTGGCCTAGTGTGGAGTTTTATTTCTTTGTGTGTGTTGCTTTTCTTCCTGAAAACTTGCAGTTACTTTGGGATGAAGCTACGTTTTCAGTGACTGATGAGTGGAGGAAAGTGATATTGAAGTTTGTAGCAGATGACCCTTTAATAAGATGTATGTAATTGGATAAGATGTGCAACAAATACTGGGCATCTGTTGGGTAACATAAATATAATGAAGAGAAACAGCAATGGGAAAAACCTTAAATTTAAAAAACCTCTTCAATTTCTTGATATTGTGCTACTACTGAAACAGAATGGGTGGATAAGGCTAAAAACCCAGCCTGTGCCTTCAAGTGATAGATGGTGAGGATTTTTGTGACAATATTTAAGGAGCTTTGTAAGTATCTTTTGGTCCTTCCCCTGCTGAAAGAAACTGGAGGGAGCAAATGAAATTGGGCTGAAGAGAAGGGAGTGTGTCTGGGCTGGTGTTTCTGTGGATTATAATTATATAAATTTATATATGGCATAAGTTATCTAAATTTATATAATTCTATACTGTGTCCAGGTGTCACGGAGTTCATTTCTCATAGTTCAGTACTTGGGATGTGGTTCAGTTTGTGTTGCAAACAGCTTGTTCAGTGTCTGGCCTCACTTCTTCCCATCCTGAAGGAAAATAAATACCGTCTTTTGGCAATAATGGAATTAGTGTGTGGATTGTGTTTACTGGCAAGTAAGGTTCCTTAATTTTGTTAGTATATTACAAGGTTTCTCAAACACTACTGAAAACCCAGCCTTAAATTCCAAATACACTGAAATACTTAATGTTCAGCTCTTGGCATTCAGATCTGGCATTTCTCTTGTTATATTTGTGTCCATACAAATCATACTAAGAGAAGGAAATGTTTTGGTTTACAGCCACCAGTAGCTCAGCGCCATTAAATTACAAAGTGTTGAGAAAAACAAGCTATATCATTAGCACTAAAATATTTCTAAAGGCCTGACAGTAGAACTGCAGGGCCTCCTGCGTTTCCTCAGTTTCGTGCGGCCCGGGCTGTGAGCGGGTGCAGACGCTGCTGGGACACGTGGCACAGCCCGCGTTAAATTGACCATGGGGGTGATTTAATGTGAGATGAAAGATTAAGAAGTCGCCTAAGTCTTTCAGACGTTTGTCTTCAGTGCATTAGCCATCTCCTGGGGGAAGGATGCAGCTTTCGGTGCGGCTGGCAGCGAGGAGCAGCTCTGCCCGCGGGGCCGGGGCTCGGCGGACGGAGGCAGAAGAGGAAGAAGGTGGCGTGTGACGGCAAGTGGGCTTGTAAGAGCAAAGTCGTTGTGATTGCTCTGTTTCAGAGAAGATTCGCTCGCTGAGGACCTCATTCTTTTTTCATGCTGGATGATGTGACTAGGTTTCAGCGAGACTGTGTCTTGTAGCATCGGGAGAGGCAGTAACCGTGATTTTCTAAAAGCTCTTTGCTTTCTGTTGGCGTCCAGAATTCCAGCTGTATTACAGAACAAAATAAAGCCCAACAGCTGCATTCTGGAGATCAGTTTCATCTTGTATCCCATCATTTCATAGTCTTAAAATCTGTACAGCCTGTGCTGCTTCGTACCGCTCGCTTCCCCAGCCCCTTATTTTCGCATTAGGTAACGCATCCAGCTGACGGCAGCTGCTTTATTTTAGACAATCCCTTTTCCACGATCCGGGTCATTGCTGAATTAGTTGAAAAATCTGAAGAACTAACGTTCAGTGTTCACCAGAAACATTTGTGGGCTTTGGCATTGTGTGTGTTCTTTAACTGAAGGAGCTGTGCTGTTGGTGGCGGATGTGCTGGGCACGGCCACAAAGCCGGCCACAGCGGGCACCCGGGGAGTCCCTGCCGCTGGCGTACAGCAGGGTGACACTGGCAGAGTCTGAAACTGAAGCGAATTCAAACTACAGAAGTGATATAAAAAGTCTGTGATTGTGGGTCATGGTTTTTGCTACTCCAGCACCGTTTTTGATAGATGGCTTCTGGGTTATTATTCATTTATAAAATGGGACACCTCAAAGGAGAGAGATTAATAGCATGTGAAATTTTAGCAAGGACTTCACATTGAAACGGTGATCTCTATCTTTTAAAAAGTACATAATTAACAAGTAGATTTGAACAGTGTTGAATACTTTATTACATTAAATACTTCCAGTATTTTGAAACTCTTCCTCAGTTTTGCAAACGTTGTGCTACAACGTTAGGGGAAAAAGCAGTATCATATGCTTTCTTTTCCCTGTAACGAAAGGCAGAAATGAGAAATCTGGTATAGTTTGTCTCTGAATATAGTATTCAGACAAATCTGGATATATTATGTGAGGTATTTTACTAAACCCAAACTGTTTTGCAAATGTGTTACATATGTAGCTGCAGGTAAACATGTATAATTTAGTCCCTCTGTACTGCGGGGTCTGGGGAAGCCGGGTGGGATGTGTGTGCGTCCTGCCGGGCACAGTCTGTGTCCCAGCACTGCCGTGGATCCTGCAAAGCCAGTTTACCCCCACAGCCATCTGCTTCCTACTTAGTGTAAAGGAGTTAATGGCCTCAGTCGTTAAGACTGTCCAGGCAATCTGTATAATCCTTTCACACAAATAAGATATTGTTGCAGTTAACATTACTTTCTTTTAATTTTTTAAAAATGCATAGTAGAGATCTGGCCACCGCTTACGTGGTCAGATGAGACCTGGCGAATTGAGAGTCTGTGCAAGGTCAGGTGCAGGAACCTGAGGGTGCGCAAACCAGTTGCTGAAGGTACACTGAGAGCTTAGAAGTAGGAAGCAGCCCTAATTTATCAGTATTGATTTCAGGTAATCTCTGTACTTTGCCTTCAAGGTAGGTTTCTGATGCCACTTTGAGAAGGAGGTTTGAGGTTTGCAGAAACTGCAATGAAAATAAAGGTAATCCACGCCACAAGCTACGTGTAGCACTGGGCAGATTAGTGCTGGGAAGGTGCTGTGTGACCTCGGGGTGTTACAGAAGAGCTTTAAGGAGCTTAGTAACACGTTAAGGTGATGGGGAGAGATGGTTATCTTTCTCATTAACTATGTTCTCCTGGAGCAGTGTATCTCGCTGGGCTGTCAGCTGTTCTAGGGAGAAAGGTGCTGAAAATGCCGAGTGGAAAGATTGCATATAGCAGTTGTAAGTGTTAGCCTGGGTTCTCTCTTGAGATAGCCCTCTCTTCTAGATGGGGCAAAACATTGGCAGAAAAGCTAGCTGATGTGTTATAAATTATATATGTTGAAAAAGTTAGGGTAATGGAATTTTTAAAAATTCCCTGTGGATTCAGTGCACTGGTAACATTCAAAGGTAGCACTTCTTCTGACTTGTAGTTGGTTTAGAATCTGCAGTCTTGTTTATATTTAATATAAAGGGGGTTTTCATTATTTTATTACAAGTTACAATATATTCAGAAAAAGAGAAACACAAGTATTGCTAAATCCCATTTCTTAGTTGTTATTCTTCTTGCTCTGGAAATATTCCCTGTTCCTGAGTTTAATCTATTCCTAGTAAATTTACTTAAACAGTACTGCTTATTTAAATAACAAATGCAGTTGGTGTTTAAATGCTTTGTCAATTTTGAAGTAGTACCCTATTTCCATTTAATGTAATTGCTGTATTTAATCTTAGAATGTACTAATGTGTGCCACATGACAGATTCATTCATCGCTTGGTGTCGTGCGGCAGACACCGCTCAGCCCATGGTACGGGCCCCTGGGGAAGTTCCGTGGCCTCACTCAACAGGCAAAGCAAGTGAAACAAGGTCTGCAGCGCTCCGGGCTCCTGTGGATACCCTCAAAGTTCTCTGGTGCACTCGGAGAGTAATGCAGAGAGGGGCTTCGTGCTTGTTCTACCGCTCTTGTAACTCCTTAGCCCAACCCGCAATCAGTTCCTGTTCCCAACCCAAAAGCAGAAGCCCAAGTGCCAAGTGTGGGCAGGGAGCCCTCCCTGGGGCTGCCAGCCAGAGCTCTGCTGCCACGGCCTTCCGAAGAGTCCGTTCTTGGAACCTAGAGACAAATTACGTAGGCAAGAATATGTATTCCTGTTGTTGGGCCACTAATTATGTCATAACAGCGGAGCCACAGCTTTAGAGTTCTGTTTAGATGGGAAGAGAATGCATTATTTTTATGGTGGTTCTTATAGTTTTTACAAATTTACCATTTGAGTTGGGAGAATAGTCTTGACAATTACAAAAATGAGTCAAAGATGACTTGAAGAAACCTCCCTGATTTCTCCACAGACATTAACTGGCAGTTCAGTTAGACTCTCCTAGAAACGGATCCTCTCCGCTCTTCAGCTTCGCAGCTTCATTTGTTTTACTGAACAAACAAATACTGTGGTGCAGTAGAGACACTCATGTTATTGGAAAGGCTCATCTGACCTGTTGTTTTTCTTCCAAACGTAGGAGTATAAAAGTGTGTTGGTTTTTTTTTTTTTTAAATATCTGTTGGACTTTTCTAATAATTCCAAATTGTAAAGTTTAGGACTTTTGCCTGGACGTTTTTGCCCCTGGTTCTTTGGAATGCGTGTGGTTGTAGAGCCCTTCAGACTATGGCTCAAGGGTGTGTGGGTGATGGGGGCTTAGCCGTGGCTTTTCTCCTTTGTGGATCATCTGCTAGAGAAGATTGCTTCTCTTATTTATTATTGTAATATTTCATTTCTGTCTCACCAGTCTGTGCCACATATGAAAGCTACTAGTACAGTATTTTTTAGCAGATAACTCTCACCCGACCATATATCATAGTAACTTTTGTGCATCGCGTGATTTAGAAAACAGTTGAAATTTACAACAGTGCCTGGTAACTCTGACTGATGCTAATATATATATGATATTAATAACAACACGTTTTTCTCAATCCTGTGCACTGACAGAGAAGTGTTAGATAGAATGAATTGCCCTCCATTATGTATCATAAATCCCACAAATCATGCTTGTTTACTTTGAGGATGCAGTGAGTACTGCTCACCACATTCTTCCTCATTCTCCTGGTACCCATTCAGCATTTTCTGCTCTCCCTAGCTTTGCTTGGAGGATGGAGGGCACGGGATCAGCCTGAGACGCACCGTGCCGGAGCAGAACGAGCAGTTGGTCTGGTTTTGCAGCACAAGTCCCGTTTTGTTCTCTCCCTGTGCCCTGCCCGGGTGTGAGAGGGTGTTTATCTCCAGCGAGTCCAGAGCTGGGAGGATGGAAGCTCACAGCCATGTTATATGTATATACCACAGATCTAAACCACGCTGTCAAAACATGAACATTCCTCAATAATTTTCTTTTTAATTTTAACTGTCAGCCTCGGGATGCCACTTGCTCTCGAGCTGCTGTGCGTAACGCGTGCCCGCTCACTCCTGCTTATACTCCTGTTAAAGTGGAAAGCAACAGATTCCCTGTCAGTCTGCGCGGCGTGGTGTAATACAGCTTTCGTTCCGAGAAGGTGGTGAACATAATGTGACTGTAAGTGATGTGAAGTTATTAACATCTTTTCAAAACAGGTAACGAGAGGTTGGTTTTCATCTCTAGTCCTAAAAAATGACATGTTATTTTAAGCAGATAAAATTTTGTTTGCACTTATCTGAACTGAGTAAATTTTTACATGAATTCTGTGGCTGAGTATTGCTTTGTGAAATTAAGAAAACATTAAAAACTAATGCTAAAATGTACTCTAATGGCTGCATTTAAAAATGAAAATTTGGATTTAAAATTTTACGTATGGAAACGATGGCTGCTAAAAAGGGATTTTAATTCACCCTTATCCTTCTACCTTTAGATTTATGATTCCGTGGCAGTTCCCTATTCCATTGTTTATTTTTATGCCAAACTATTTGGTTCTCATTTGAGTATTCTCATAAGGTGGGGCAGGTCTGATGCTTGGGAATTGCTTATCAAGGAACCAAGCTCTTTGGAGAGAGGTAACCTACTACAAATACAAATGGGAAATAAAGGATAAAGAATTGAGACTGTTGGCGTTGAGGTGCACACAACAGTCAGTCTGGTAGCAGGCGGAGCAGAAAGGGTTTAAGTAGTTCAATTGTCAACATTGGTCATTGAAGCCTTAATAAGTGACTTTTTTGAAGTGTAGCTTAAAGTCCAAAAGGACAAGTGCTGTCTGGTTTGCTTATTTTGGCAGCCGAATTGGAGTTTCCATTGCCATGTGCTAAGCATGGTTTCCAGGGCGGTTGGTGGCTCAGCTCAGGAGCACAGGAGGGGGCTGGATCAGAGCATGGTCTGACCTCAGCATCCCTCACACCAGGAACAAGGTCGGCGTTGTCTCTGGTTGGGTGGATTCCTTACCACGAGAGGAGAGGCTGAAAACTCTGAGATAGGACATGTCTATGGTATTTTATAAATGTTGCCCAAAATAGATGCCCAAAGATGCAGTTTTTGTAACGTACACTCTTGCTGGGTAAAGGCAGAGCTGGAGTCTCCGGGCAAAGAGCCTCGTGTGAGAGGCAGGCAGGGGTGAGGCAGCTCGGTTCTACAGCCCTTCCGGAGATATTTCTCACATCTTTTGCATAGATTATTATGTGATCACTGCATACAAAAGTAATTAGTTAACTTTTTTGTTTTCTGAACGATGTAACAAGATATTTTTTTTCATGTGCTTTCCTCCTGCAAACATAAATCAGGCTATTGTCTTCTAGAGTGGAAGGTTTGGAACCAAAAATACAATTCGGAAGTGAAACATTTTTCAGCTGTAAGTAATATTAATAGTAATTGCCACTTAGTGATCCTTCAGTTGGTAGAAACAAACCATCAAAATGATAATTGTAGGATTCTCTCGGATTTAGATTGATTAACGAACCAGACAACCAAGTGGGCAGCATGCATGGAGCCAGAACTCTGGCTCGTGGAGAGTCGGCAGAGCTTATCTGGAATCAGTGGAGCAAAGCCCATTTTATTCCATTTGCCCAAAGAATAAACATATGCCATGTCAGAAATAGAACAGTTGGAAATGATTGCTGCATGGGATGATGATGAAAAATAGCTGGAGAAGGATGGAAGGGTGATTAGACTTCTGCAAAGCCAGACGCTGACTGAAGGATGTAAATGAGGCCAGGCTGGCATTAGGGGCAATCATCCTGGGGTGCTGCGGTGACTGGGAGGTGCACTCGGGAACGTCTTCGCAGCTCTCTTCATGAGGTGGAAGGAATTCATACGCATTTCAAGTGGAAAGAGAACCGTTAAAGATGCCTCAGGAAATGAGCTGTTTAGAAAAATAGAGATAGTTTAATTTGGGTCCCACTGAAATTAAGGAAGTTCAGTGTTTGCAATTGCCAGTCAATTGAAATCTATTTTATTCTTTAGAGGTATCCTTTGAAATAGTGTATTTTTATGTATTGGAAATGTAAAATTTAAAGTATTCAGGGAATGTATTATCTGTAAAGAAATTGTGAATTACTTTGAATCATTTCATCATAATCTCCCTACTCATTCCTTGATAGTATGGTGTTTATTTCAAGTTTTTCACAACCTCAAATCTAGATTGTTGTGTTTTGCTGAAATGTGGACCAGTTTTGAAATATCTGAACTGACATTAACATTAAGAAAGAACCTGTAGTGAGGGTGAAAAGCTAAAATACCTGATTCTCGAAGTAAGCACACTTAAAAATTGTTCTTTTTATGTATTTTGGGAGGACATGTATGACGTATGCTGTGGGACAACCTATAGCCTCGGTCACAGGACATAATTCAATTAAAATAGGCCTTCCTTATCTCAGAGAGAAAAAGTTCTTTCAGATCATTCATAAATTTTAATGGGAGTCATACTGTAATCAGGAGCTAATTTTCTTTTCCCATTATCTCCTGCCATCCTGTGATATGAGAACACTTTGTTCTCTACAGCGGTCTTCGCTCAGAGCTTTGGTCTCTCACAGAAGTCATTAACTCGTGAAGACACTGGATTGCCGTGGACAGCTTCCCCCAGGCGGGCAGGGGGACAAGTCCCCTGCCGAGGAGGGGCTTCGGTCCAGCCCAACGTCCTCCCTCACCCTCCTGCTCTTGCCTGGGGCACATGGACAGGTTGTTACAGACAGGGGTTTAGATTTGGGAAATGTGTCTGAAACATTAAAATTTTATCATTGTGTAGAGTCTTTTGATTTTTCAATGTTCATGCTTATCTCCTCCTTTATTGTACTGTTTACTTGATGTCTGCATTTCTCGTGTGTCTGTTTAGCATTAGGCTCTGCTTCCCTTCATTGACTCACAGGTGAAATACTTTAAGGTTTATTTCCTCTGTAGTTATATTTTTTACAACAGACAAAAAGCCACCAACCTATGCCATTCTAACTCTTGGTTTCCCTTTTCTTACCAGTTTGCTGTTTTGTGGTTCATAAGAGATGCCATGAGTTTGTCACCTTCTCTTGTCCTGGGGCTGACAAGGGACCTGACACTGATGTAAGTACATTGACATTTAATGTGTTGCTTTTGCACGTAGGTTTCTGTTGTTACACCTAACTGTGAGACTGAATTACGAACAGTATCAATGGGCTCTTTAGGGTAGATAATTTTAGTGTTGAGTCATTTTTAACAGTTCTGAATTGAATATTTAAGGACTGTAAGATCTATTTTTGGTAAGAAAAGTAACAATAAACGTGTGACCAAGACCAGTGTCCCTCAGAACACGACAACCCTGAGGTGTTTGCTCAAGCATGAAGTCAGCATTTTATTTTTATTTGCTTTATGTTGGATGTCTTTGATACTAACAATTCCCAGAAAAGGCTGAGGCTTTTTGTGAGCTTTCTTTGTATCTGTCTTATCGGAAGGTGTATCTTCAGAGGTGACTCTGCTCCTTGTCCTCTCTGCAGACAAGGGTCTGTAGCTCCAATTAGATGACAGTTTAATCTGGAGCCAGCTGGCTTATCGGAGATAGGGTTTTGAAACAATTGTATTGATGCTGGGGCTAGAATACCATCGGGATACACCCGTTCTGTCGTGCTCTTTCCATGCAGCGATGTACACATAGCATTTTTGGTCAACAACCAGTTTTTACTTTCAGCACATCTGCTTCCATGGCGAGACACATGTACGAGAATTTTGTGTCACCCTGCTGAAATAATAAAGTGATCTTGTTTGTTCACATAAAAATAACATTTCTTTGGGTTTTATAAATCCCACTTTACAGTGAAGTAATTTAACATCTGCTTATGGGAACAATACATTCCAAGTGTTCTTTGTCTGAATGGTTCTGTTTTGTTTCTTATAACATATTCATGCTCTAGATTGTGGGCTATTATCTCCTCTGATGAAATGCACCAGAAGACTTTCTTGCTAGGTTTTAATGAGCTTCTCATCAATTGTTTTAATATGCTAGCCATGACATCGATGAACAATATATGGGCAGAAGCCACAAGGGGTTGGTTTTGGAAAATTTGAAATGTTAAAAAGTTTTCTTATTTTTGAATTTAAATACAGGGAAATGCCAAAGAACTGAGAAGAATTTTAAAAACAGTTTATTTTTTTAACTTTTCACATAATCTAAATTTAGTACGAAAGAAAAATGTCTAAATTAGGAGTGTAGTTGCCCTATTGAGTTTCTCCTGTTCAGCTGACAGAGGCAGTCACTTCCAGAGAGCAAACCAGGTCTGAGGCAGCCTCAGTCATACCCGTGGTTGGTCCTTGTCTGGTTGCACCGAGAGCTGAGCGAGGGTGAGATCTGACAGCCTTGTGGCAGCAACACTGAAGCTGATGGCACAAACGCTGCTGTCCTTAACCTTCGTCTCCTCTCTTCCTCACTGTGCCCCTGCCTCTCACCACTTAGGGAGAGGAGACCCTCTTGTGAGCTAGCTCCTCAACGGCACCTTTCCCAAAAAGCTTCAAGTGCTGCTACCTTGGCAACTGCTTACAACACAATCTTCTCAGTACTCGAAATATCATTGCTAAAATCAATGAATGATAGTAAAAATGGAATTGTAACTGAAGCCTTTCTTTTCACCTTTCCTTCTTTTTCCATATTCAGTTCTGGTAACTCACCAAATGCTCCGTTATTTCATTTGTATCTGTTTTCACCAGCCGTCTTTTTCTTCCCATTCACTTTTTTGCACTTAGCTTCTCATCTCAAATTTTCTTCACCTTTCATCAGCCACTCCTGCTCCAGTCCTGGTTCCTCCTCTGTTTACTTACTCCTTCTCTAAACATAGCTCATACATTGCTGGTTTGCTTTGGTTGGTTCCTACAACACAAGTAGAATAAAACAATTAAATCTAGTTTTATCTTAGTGCTCAGTTGGGATATGAGAAGTTGATGAAAGTTATTGTTGGTTCACAGTCGCAGTGGTGACACTCATGAGGAGGTCTTCTATATCTTGTTGCATCTTGAAAGTGTTCTTGATTATTTTTTCGAAACACAGGTTCTTCAGGCTTTTTCTTCTAAGGCATCAGTGAGAATGCACATTTGTGTATGAGACCATTTAATTATATCGAGAATCTCTTAATGATTACAGAGTCTGTTATGTGGCAGGTTGTTAACAGGCTTTAATATTGCTGACAGCATTTCATTATTTGTCTTTGTGGTCTTGCTGATTAAATAAATCAGCATAATGCCTTCTTTTAGTATTTGGGTTACCAAATGATCATTTTCAATATTTACACAGAAGCGATATCTCAAAAACACTTTGAAGATTAAAAGCAAACAGAAAATAAATATGTTTTATTAAAATTGTGCTATATTAGTGGGTCCTATTACACAAAGAGGATTGTAGGATGTTATACTTTAATTTACTGAAATGTTTGACTATAACGTCTACCCTTTTACAGTTCAGTAACTTATTCCTATCTAAGTTAGTACAAGCTTTGTTCTGAAATGCGCTGTGCTATAAAGCTTATCATAATATTTAGCAGATTTTTAAATATTAAAAAGTCCTTTTCTAAATTATTTCGTGCAGATGCACAATTAATTTGCATACTCAAATTCTCCAGCATGTTTGCATGATGTGACCTTTCCATTAATTATAAGAGTAATATTGTCATTAATAAAATGAATTTTTCTGGAGCAATAATTATAAATTATAATAATTATATATTATAATAATAATTCTTACAAATTATAATAATTTTAAATTATCGTGCACAGTACTTTAGCATACATGAGGCAAATTTACAAACACATCATTAGAATAATCATCAGTTAAATTTGATTCACTTAATAAAGAGAATCCAAAGTCTTAACAGCCGGATAGGTGCCCTGCGATGGGTGACAGGGCTGGAGTGCAAAGCGTTTCAATGTGCAAAGCGTTCCCCACGCAGCAGCAAAACTGCCTTTAGCAGCCAAGGGAGGGATTTCTTGCCGGGAAGCGTTCGCAGCCGTCCCTGCTGAGCCCGGAGGGATCTGGGACACGGTGGCAAGGACTTATTTATAGCTGTGTCCTGGGGCGATCTGGTGTGGCTTCGCGCTGCAGCCCCCCAGGGATGTGCGGTTTCTGAGCCCTGGGGTTCATTAGTGGGTTTGGAAGACTCCAAAGGAGAGAAAATCCGTCATTTTTGGAGACTTTATTCCAACTTCCATGAAAGCGAAACGTGCCTGTGGCTGAAGGACAAGGTCGAAGTATATCTTTAAAATAATGCTCTTTTGAAAGAGAGAATTGAGCTACTTTAAAAATAAATTGTGTACAGAGAGATTTCTATCATGTATCTCTTTTCAAAGCTCTTCATAACATTTTTAGGCTGCAGTGTCCCCTGCAGAAAGGGGGAGCCCCGCTGGCAATTTTAGTAATTTCACTAAATATATTTAAAAGTTGCAATGAAAGTTATTTTTTAATCTCTAGATGTTTAAATGCAATCAAAACGACAAAAGAGATTTCAGACTGTACCACCCACAGATCTTTTCTGATTTCCTACCTTTCATGCCATATAGCTAAGTATTTCATATATTTTAACTACTCAGCTGTATGAAAGTCCTGTGGCCTGTGTCACACTAAATGCCTTAATAAAGGTGAGTGTAAAAGAGACAAAAGCTTAAAACCATCCTCTTTTTGCCTTGCTCAGACTAGATAAAATGTGAGGTTGTGAGGTCTGCGTGCCAAAGGCAAATAATCCTTGTGAATAAAGTGCTCCTCCTTGACTAGCAGTGAAATGATGGTGTCTGGGGAACAATATCCTGCTTCAGGTGAAATAAGTCACGCAATCGAAAAATTTGAGACTCCTTAATACTTGGCGGGGTGTGAGCCCTGGCGTCTGAGCAAAACACCAATGCAGGAGTTGTTTTGCTGCTGCCTGATGGCTCTCTGTACTTTGAATGGAAATCACTTGCCTTCCCTTCCTGGCCAGCTCTCTCTGCTGAGGCTGGTGAGTGCCCCACCAGCTCCCGCTGCTCTCATACCCTGCAGTTCCCGCATCTCCCGTTCAGATACTTGGTTGGTGTTCATAAAAACTGCTGTCAGTCAGTGACTTAATGCTTTAAAACATGAGTAAATTACTTTAAAAATGTAAGAGCAACCTCAACAATTGACTGCTGCTGTAACAAGCTTTGTAAAGAGGTGTTTAATATTAAGGAATAACTAGTCAAGTTTATTTTAAAAGGATACCTTAAAATTGAGAGTTAAGTCTTTGTTCCCTTTGTTAATAGAACGTAGGGACCAGACAGTGTTTTCAAACTGCATGTGATTTATTAAAATTTTCCTAATCCAATGTCACATAGAATTCAAAAAAGAAATCACTAGTAATTTAAAACAGTTTTTGACTGTGTTAATTTTTTTTAGTACAAGGTTCTAAAACTTAATATAGAGTATACAAGAACTCAGACATCACTGTCTCTGGATTGGCACTGTTTTCCTTTTAGATTACAATAATATAGGATCCAAAGGAGGTTTATGAGCAAAATAAATAAATAGAAATAAAAAGTGAAAAAAATCTAAATGAGAGCAAATGACTGTACAGTCGAGGAGATGAAATGTGACTTTGCTGCTCAGAATTGCAGTGAGTTCTCAATATTTAAGCACCTTGAGGAGAAGGAATTGGTGAGATACAGATGTGGGCTTATGCAGAATGGAACAGCAAAGCCACCTCACCCTGTTTGGCAGGGTGACTGACCTCCTGGGTGCTGAAAGTGACACATATGGAAAAGATTTTAACGTCAGTAAGCCTCTTGATATTGAAATTATTTGGGAGTTTTATTACCTGAAACACATTTGAAAAATCAGTCTAAATTTTAACACCTGTGGGGTTCTGTGGGATGCTGCAGGAGCTGAGTGTTGTCAGCAGCGGCTTGGATATTGGAATAATAGCAGTTAAACGATCTGCAGCTGGGGCGGGGAGGGCTTACGAGAACTCTGGAGGACAGTAAGTTCAGAAATTGTTTTCTTGTATCAAGATACAATTTAATAAATAAAAAAAATCACATTGTGGGGTGGGGGGGCGGACAGAATCAATGTGACCTGATAGTGAAGGAACCGGTGCAGAAGAATATTAAGCAGGTCTTTTAGTGGGTCAGAAACTCAGTGCTGGCTGACAGTGCACCTCCGATACAAAGGCAATGAATTTCCTGCAGGGATATGTCAGAAATGATTATTCCTTTTTTTTAGTAAAATATTTTATGTAGGATTTTGCAGCTCTGCCATAGAAGAATTTAGAAAGGAACTAAAATGTTACAGGTCTTTAAAGCAGGAGCTTTGAATCTTTTCCATGTCTGTTAAGTTGTAACCAGGTGTCATATGGGCAGCTTGGGGCAAGGGAGGATTAGATGTGGAACAGTGGAGATTTTTAGGTGTAATGATGGGTAACTGCTGCAATGGGTTACCAACAGGTGAAATAAAGATTTTTTGGGGGGGATTTACTTCTGCAAACAGCACTGTAGATGTTATCGGTGCCCTCGTGGGACCGAGGGGGGAGGCGAGATGAGCCCTGTAAGGCTCCCTCACGCTTTTCATTTTATGGTTTCTATGATTTTAGAATTGGGAAGAAAAAGATTGACCCTCAAAAATCTATATGCAGGGGCAACAGTGGGAAATTATCATTTGTGCATTATACTTCCCATTATGACAGCGGAGGGCTGGATTTGGCCTGAGGCTTGGAGCGATGCTGTGTCCACATTTGCTGGGGCGTTACACTCTCAGGTTTGATAGTTGCAGCTGGGGTACCAATGATGTGAAGGATCGTCCTCCTTGTGTCACACCTCCGTACAAAGCAGGAGTAAGTTGATAGAACAGGGCTGTCCTGCAGGGTTTAGTCTTCTTCACCAGATTTCTTTTCCTGCTCAGTTCCAGGTAATGCTGAATTTTATTTTTATTTTTTTTTCATTATGGCCTTTAATTATGCTTCCAGACTGTTTACATGTAGGAGGCTGGTTTCAGAGTGAAACCAGGTGGTTGCTTTACTGGTCTTAGGAATTAAAAAAAAAAACAAACAGAAAAGAACAAAACAAAGAACCCTCATGAAAAGAGAAGGCTGTAACTGGAAGCATAGTATTAAGACTTACTGTAGGACTAGTTGCAAAAGGATTTTAATCAGAAAGCTTTGCAGTCTTTTTCCAAGGATAATGAAATGCAGCAGCAGGACACGTCTGATTTGCTTTTACCCATTTGGTTGTTTTCACAATGAAAAACAACTATTACCCATGTTAAACATCATGAGCGACTTGAGCAACTAACAAGCATCATTGATAAATATTATAACCAGCAAGGTTGGGCGTTTTTATTATTTATTGCTAATCTGAATTTTGGATAATAGGCAATCTTGTCCTAGAAGTATTTTCTTTTTAATTAAAATAAGAAGCTTCTCACTTTGTCACAAAAGATACCCAAAGGCAGGAAGATCTGGCAAGATATAGCTTACCGCTTGCCAGATTAGCAAGAATGCTGTCTTCAACAGAAGCTGTTGGAATTTTTTAAAGTGATTCTTAAACAGCTCTGATGCAATAAATTTATTAATCTTTCATTGTATACCTAAACAAAGAAAATATAAAGCTCCCTGTATTTACAAATAGAGATACCACCTCAATGTGTTTGTATGTCTAAGTTTAGGAAAATTATTAATCACAATTACTTTGTTTACAATAGGTATTATTAGATGGGGACAACTGTAGAGGACAGGAAGGATATTCTTCTTACAAAAATAAATACTTTTTTCTTGTAATTACCCTGACTTCTGAATTGCTGCAGAATGTCCAAAGTAGTTTAGAGAATAAAGGTTTCATGCTTAAGGTTTTGACCTCAAAGCCTTAAAAATTAACTGTAGGGAAAACTTGCTTATATAACTTTTTTTTAATTGTTTTTAAATGCTACTGTGCACATCTGTAATGGCTCATTATGGAATATGAGTATTTGAGCACGTTGACAATGAAATTTCACTTTGAACAGAGTCAGTCTTGAGGTGAGACTCGTTTTAATGGAAGAGAGAGAAATTAAAGAGGAAATCTTCCAAGAAGGGCTCTGTCTCTGTTACATTCCGCTCACGTTCAGCCAGCAGCTGCAGGAGGCTGATGGACACGGTGGGGAGAACGTGCCTCAGTTTCCTCCATCAAGTGCTCTAAAACTGCAACGGTGCCTTATGCCCCTTGGCATCCCTCTCCCCTTCCCGGATACTTCAGAATCCAAGTCCTGTTTTCCTGCCCGTCTCAATAAATAAAATCCAGCCATATGTCACCCTCTCCACCTTATGTTCATCCCCAGTTGGCAGGATGCTCAGAGACGTGCTCCTCACCTGCCTGGGGTGCTTTCCCGCGGCGCCGGTTCCCTGCCCGGGCGAGCGACTGGCCCACCAGCCCCCTGCCCCGCGGAGAGGGGTGGTCGCCGCTGTTGGCCGCTGTGCAGAGGTGTTCCTGGCCCTGCTCGCCTGAATGCCTTCAGTTCAGTACTTGGAAGCGCTTCAGGGGTTACCTGAAAGCAGTTCACCTACTGGAATACCTTTGCATCTATCATCCACTGAGAATACGTTTGTACCTTCTATTCCTGCACTAAAGCACAGGCTCCTTTTATTGAAGCTAAAATGGCTCTTAAACTGAGTGAATGATCCTCAAGAAAATTAGAATTAAATGACAAAGGACCAGGTTCATGAACTTTCATAACTACGTGCAATCCCCACCCTCCCTCTGCCCTACACTGCCGTCCCAGACCTGACTCTCTGAGTCTGTCCGTCTGCAGAAGATGAATGGCAAAATGCGTACCGTGGTACTGAGCTGTGTGAATCCTCTGCAGGTGCACACCCTGCTGAGAGGGTGACTGCCTTCCAGAGCCACCTTTGCTGAGGTCTTCCATCCCAGCCTTTAGCATTTCGGTTCATGGAGCTTGCACCTGAGACACGGAGCATGTTGTTTAACTAGGTTTTTGCTATGGTCGCTGAGCTTTAAAAGTTCATAACTTGGAATGCTTTTTATTAATGAAAAATATATTTTTTCCCAATCCAGAACAATTCAAATGCTGAATAACTGTGTCATAAAAAACTAGAATTTTGGTTTTTTAGGCTTTTGCTGTGCAATATACGGTATAACATAGATGGTCCTTGTAAGAGTTAATAGTTAAACAGAGACAGTACTGCTGAGGGAGATAGGAAATTTATATAAATGGTGACTCTAAAAATATCAGTGATTTTCATCAGTTAGCATTGGAGAACGATTATTAGGCAGTGATATTATAAAGGCAGAACTCTCAGCAAAGTTACTCCCACTAATAAAAAGAAATCTTGTTGATAGGTTTGCCGTTTGAGTGGCAGTAACTACAACTGATTAAGCAATCTGCTGGGTGCTAATTCCACAATCAAAACTTTTTCTAATTCCTCAAATTGAAGTTGACATGATTGTAACAGCCCTTATTTTCCAGTTCTTAGAGCATATTTAATGGTGCAATGTAAGTTGAATTTAATTATTTCCTTGTCATCTCATACTTACCCTTTGCCAAAGTTATGTCAGTCCTTAAACTGTCCGTAAATATGCTGAGATGATCCTGGGATTAGGGGCGAAGAATGCTTAAGACTTACTAATGATCTATTTTCTTACATGAGATGTCATGTGTAAGATGTACCATAGACATTTCTATCGGGTTCCACCCCCACAACCATGTGGCGGTGGGTTGTTTTTATAAAAAAACCCCAGTCTTATGGCATACTGAACTTAGGAGCTAGAAGGAACATCCACAGTCACAGACCACTGAGGAACCAACCTTGCAGAATGCCGAACGTTTTTAGCACTCTGTGTTTTTTGAGGTGGCAGTTCTTACACCAAATTTAGATGAAATCTTAATTTGGAATAAAATGAGTGGGCTAATTTTGAAAAGCACTGTAGATCCCATATGCTACAAATAATTCCAGAATGTGTCACCGGAGAGCATACCTATCTTTGTCAATTATTGGGAGCTGTTTCCTTGGGGTGCTGGGAGAGATTTGCTAACGACTGCTGAGTTAAACTGGTGTAGCCTCCATCTCTTAATATAAATCACACAAATCCAGAACACCACCTATGGGCTTAGGGAATAAAGAACAACTTGTTCTCTGTAGGAGAGAGCAAGTTTCTTTTATCCAGGTGTTTTGACCCTGGAATAGAGAGATGAAAGAGAGGAAAAGCGAGGAGGGAGGGAGGGAGGCAGAGACACGTCCCAAGTAGAGGGAGAGCAGCTGCCGTCCCCTTCCATCGCAGCTCCGGTTATCAAACTGGTCACTTTGCATGAACAAGAACGGCTAGGTTTCATTCTTGGGTGTGCTGTTGTTATTTTGTTTGTTTCCTCTAAATCTTCACTGTCCGTTATTGGGAGGATACTCTGAAGAGATCCAAATAGTTCACAGATTTTTCTTCAGCCTTTGGAAAACGTTGGATTTGTCTTGAAATAGCTGGTGATACAGAGAACGTGTATTAGACGACATCATGGTCACAAAATATATTCTCATTTTTTATAATTGGTCAGTTTTTTATAACAACCTAATGAAACTTGATAGAAACAGATTTTAAACTCACCGTATATTACCTGGGCTGAAAAACAAAATCCTGATGCTTCTATTGAAGTAACATTATGCCGGTCACGATTTCTTTCATAATTTGATTCCTGCTGTTCCCTTGCAAATAAATAAACTGTAGCATGACCCACGTAACTAATGAAACTTAATCCTTAAAGTACCAGTGATCATAGCCTGAGCTCATAAACTAAAAGCAAAAGCGTATAATAAATTCTGGTAATGAGAACTTAATAGATACAAGAGTCAGAGATTGATTTATCCTTCTTTCTTCTTGTCCCCATGAGAAGGGTACCTGCTGAACTAAGGCATGAAAGAAATTTCTCCGTGTTGGGAGAAGCGTTGTAATCTGTAACAAAGCTACCTTCAGGTCTGTTTCTATGGCAACAGGAGCATCAGACCAGCAAAGAATGGACCAGAAAGGAGATTAAAGCCTCCATAAAAATAGTTATAAAAAGGGTACGCATAGCTTTCACCGCTTCTGTTTCTTCTTTTTAAAATTAAGAAAAGAGGGGAAGAAAGCCCCAAACTTGGATTTTTTTGAAACCTGGTTATTATGGTAGTTGTTTAGGTTAGAGCAATGGAGAACTAGTAGAGCAAATTATTGACTTCATGGACATTAAGAAGAGTTTATAGCAAACAAATCTAAACTTACTAGAAGCAATATAATTTTTAAAGTGTTTTTTTCTGTAACTCCTCTTACAAAAGCATTTTCTGAGTCTTAGGGTCTTTATTCTTTTTTATAAAAGTTATAACAAGATGAGAAATTATAGATCTTTGGTCTGCAAATAGCTGTTTCTCCTATCCAACTAATTGCTTTATTATCATTAAATTTTCCTTTTGGTGTCCAATTGCAAGTGTGTGAATTACGGAATCACATACTGGCAGTCTGTGTGGTCAGTATTCTTCTCTTTGTCCTTGTTTTGCCAGAGATTGGGTAAGACCATGTCAAAAAGAATAAAAAACCTTTTTCCTCCATCTTTCAAATGTTTAACTAGGGTCATTTCAGTGGGGAAGGTACCAATCCCAGCACCAATGAAAAAAATGTAGAATTAGTGCAGTATACATCTGAACTTGATGTTAATACTCTGATGCTTCTTGAAAATAAAATCTGCTGATCTCTATTTTTAGCTAAGCCTCCTTTTATAATGGTTCTCTCATTGCTTCACAATTTCAAAGAGAAAAAATCAAGGTAAAAATGGGATGTATATTTACCTGGTTTACTTGTATCGTTGAAATCTGCAATCTTTATTTAGAAAAGAAGAAACCTGTTGAAAATATTCTAGCTCTAGTTTTTATGCTACACATGTTCCTGATCCATGGTTCTAGAGGTGCTTTGTCATGCGCTGCTGCTTAGAAATCTGACTTCAGCAGCTTTGAAAGCAAGCAAAGGAGTCCAAGGAAATTAATGTGTATAAATAACACAACAAAATCCTGTTGCTATATTATTGAAAGAATTTATTGTGTCATTTCTTTATAGAAATGTGGCACCATTTTTATGGCCCTTATTTATGTTATGTCTTTGTCAAGTGTAAAACAAAATAAATTGGGATAATCATGTTATTTCAAATAACGTTAGTAATACAGTGACTTGCTAAAGAGCTGGCAGGTGCAGTTGCACAGTCTGATTTCTTGAAATTAAGAGAAAATTGTGATTGTTTGATTGAGTAGGGACTTCAGTGGGCACAAGTGAAAGGTTACTTTCAGTGTGTTTGTATAAAGTAGAGATTTATAAAAATTCTGGTATACCTTGTCCAGAGGGTAGGCCAAAAGGCAACCTGAGTGCAGTGATGAGGTTTGAGGGAGTTGGAACGGTCAGGCATAAGAGTATCTATACAAAAACTCTGTTACATGGGCCATAGATATATATGTGCAGTGTTTACGAAGATGATTCTTAATTTCGTTTTCACAGGTTTTTTTTCTAAAATATTTTTTTCTAAAATCACTTGAAATCTGGGAGTATCGCAAATTACTGTTTTCTTCCTGAGAAGATTCTTAAAGATAATTTGAGCCCTGCAATCCTAGCATGCAACAGGAAGAAAACCTAGCTATCTCTTCTTATAAATAGCTTTATGAAATCCTTCCTTAGTCAAAATCCACTGTTATGTTTCAAGGTCTCTATTAGTACCTACAGACTGACCTACTTACGAGTGAATGAGTCATGTTGCATTGTTAAATCTGAAGCCTAAAATCCCACTCCTCACCACACATTAATGACATTCCTTTTTTAGCATATTAAAAAGCTTTTTACTTCACTTAATTAAAACAAATAAGCATTTTAATAACCAGAGACTTTAATTTATGTGATTGTTCTCAAAGTCGGTTCATTTTGTCATGTTGACCTTGTTTCTACCAAGTAGAAATTCTGTTCTTGGTCTTGAGAATTGCATTACGTTGGCAACTGGAGTAGGGGAGTGGAGGATGCTGTGCTGCGTCCTGCTGGCATCCGTGCCCTGTGCCTGTGGCTCCCGCATGGCTCTGGCATCCAAAGGGTGCAAGAGGAAAGAAAAGGCTTTTGGAGAAGCAAAAGCAAAAAGAAATAGGAGGACGGTGGAAAAAACAGTAGAAATAAAAGCAGTCGTGTAACTTTTAGGAGAAATGTATAATCCCTCAGAGTTTTATTTAACATCTGTCACTTGTATCTTCATGTGCCAAGAGCATGATTGGACCATTCATGAAAAGAAAGAGAACTGTGCAATCAACAGACTTTGTTCAATATTCCTGTGTAAAGGGGATTTGCGATAAATAATATGAAAGACTTCAAACGCAAATGGCTTTATATTTAACTTGCTTAATTTAGAAACTTGCCACACAAAGGTAAAATTAAGAGAAGTAGAAATAAACATCCATTCTTTTTATTTGCTGGAAGCGCATTAGAGAATGAGAGGGGTAGAAAATGTTCTATTCTACCATCCCAGATTAATCCTTTGCTCTTATGTGAGAAGGTACAGCTGTTTACTGATCTTACAAGCTCAAATCAAATCAGTGTTTCCTAGTGCTTTGTATTTGGCAACAGTAAAGCCCTTGGGTCAAATAAGGAGAGCGTTTCTGCGCCAGGACATGTACCTGAGCAGCTCCAGCACCCTGTCGAGGAGGGACGTTGTGTGTCCAAACTGAGTCACTTTAGTGACTTAACAGTCCAGAAATGGCTACTAGAATGAAAGTTTATTTTCAAGTAGTTCTAAAATGAATGAGGAAAAAAATACCGTTGTTATTTTTTTCACATTAGCTGTCATTGCACTGCATTTTAGTTTTTTAATCTCTCTGCTCCTGTCACAGCAGTCCATTCACTCAGGTTCATTACTGCTTGTTTTGTCAATACTGTTGGGATACACTCCAAGAATTTGGGTTATTAGTCATTGCGATAAAAGACCAATGCATCTTAATACAGGCTTCCAAAAATTAAACATTTCCTGAAGTTGTGGTTCAAAATGATCACATTTAAAAATAAAGTTCCTCCTTAATAAATAGAGGTTTTTTTTGTCTTCTGAGAATGTCACGCATGAACGTATCTTTAACATTAAGTTTTGGGTTTTTTTTAATTAAGGCTTTTTGGCAAAATTTGCCCTACTCTATAGAGGATGTGAAAATCCTCATCCACGCACACACATCTGACATACACACAGATATTGTTCATTTACATGCTCATTAGTTTTGCGTTTGCCAGGAGCTAAAATTAGACACTTGGTTCTTTTGAAAACTGAATTGGTTGGATGGTCGCATCAGGAGGGTGGTGGTGAATAGCTCAATGTCCAGATGGAGACTGGTGACAAGTGGTGTCCCTCAGGGGTCCATACTGGGACCAGTACTGGTCAATCTCTTCATCAATGATGTAGACAGCAGGGTGGAGTGCACCCCCAGCAAGTTTGTGGACAACACCAAGCTGAGTGGTGCAGTTGGGACAGGATGCCATCCAGAGCGACCTGGGCAGGCCTGAGAAGTGGGTCTGTGTGAACCTCGTGAGGTTCAACAAGACAAAGTGCAGGGTCCTGTAGCTGGGTCGGAGCAGCCCCCACTAGCAATATGGGCTGGGGGATGGAGGGCAGCTCTGCCAAGAAGGACTATGGGGTGTTGGTGAATGAAAAACTAGACACGAGCCAGCAACATGTGCTGGCAGCCCAGAAAGCCCCCCGTATCCTGGGCTGCATCCCCAGCAGTGTGGCCAGCAGGGCGAGGGGGGGGATGCTTCCCCTCTGCCCCGCTCTGGGAAGACCCCAGGTTGGACGGGGCTCTGAGCAACCCGGTCTGGTTGAAGATGTCCCTGCTCACTGCAGGGCGGTTGGACTAGATGACTTTTTAAAACCCTTTCTAACCCAAAGTATTTTCTGATTTTATGAAAATTAAGGTAATAAATCAGAACCACCTAATCTGGGAGTGTGCTGTATGCAGTTTAAAATAATAAGATATACGCTGTTTGCACTGGCTTTTTCTTATGTGGTTGCATGTCTATGTGTGCATAAACATTATCACCAAAAAGTGTACCAAAAAGTGTTTATGGTACCTATATGTTTTAAAAGCATTACACTAATATCTGGCTGTAAGAAAACCTCAATACTGCAAATAATACAGCCCAGCATACCAGTTTTAAGAAACTGCTTATTTTTCAAGGGAAAGCTCTCTATATAAATGAGAGCTGCTCTGAACTGAACAAGCTAACGGTTGGGTTTTGTAAAATGCACTGAATGCAAAATACTGCTTTGGAAATCGTGGTGGTGAAGACAAATTCAGGAAAAGGTCTCAGAAACAGTGGGTTTCTAGGCATTTCTAACATTAGCACAGAATTTGCATCTAAGTCAGTGGGAGTCTTCAGTGCTTAATGAACTGTGCTTGATTTACAAGCTTGGTATTTAAACTGTTTCTTTAACACAAAAATAAAGAGTCTGTAAGATTGCAGCTCTAATAAAACCTAAAAATACACAACATGTACCGTGTTGCATCTATTCAGTTCAGAGCGCGTAGGAAAAGGCTGATTATGTGGAAGTGTTCATCTTCTACAGACCCACGGGCAGAGAGCCCCCGGCTTCGGTGCTGGTGGAATGATCCCGCTCTGCTGCTGTAGTACCGATGTTGAACGATGCCTGTGAAACGGGATAAAAAAATTATAGTTCATTTAGTAGAAAATGGAATATGAAATGATGCTCTAGGTCTGTGTGGCTGCGGTGGTCCCTGTCGGTGAGAACCTGCACGGGGTCACCGTGATGAGCTGGGCGCTTCCTGCAAAGGCTGTTGCAGTAAATGTGCCTTCAGGCACCAGGTGTTCTGCCTAAAATACGGTGTTACACGGGCACCCCCGTCTTTAATAAGCTTTGCAGCTTTCATAGACATTTTCTTCGTTGTGATTAAAAACAGGTGGAGGTGTAATAAGGCCAGTGGCAGGAAACTGTTGGCTCCAAAAACCTGCTGGAATAATAATACAAAGAAGCAGATCAGGAAAAAAGTTTTAACTGGATTTCTCCAATATCCCAGACCTTGTGCAAAATCATCCAAGTATAGCCAGTTTTTAAAAGTCTGTTAATGCTATTCTAACTTAAAAGACAACAATTTAAAAGTGAAGTCTGTCAATAAGAGAAAAATAATAGGTAGTAATCGAAAAAACAAAGAGGTTGCATCGAGTCCTTGGTAATGATATTCTATAATTAGATCTCCTTAGTGGGTGGGTAGAATAATCTATTTAATTTTAACTATAGTTTTGGTAGAGTACTATGCCTTATTGTATTATGTCTCTATAATGAAAGAACCAGCATCGCTTTTGTAATAAATACATTTTTCTCAAAATGCTCTCTTTTCTCAATTTTTCAGACGTTTCCATACCATCTTGTGAAGGTTTTCCTTATTCTTTCTAATGGGACAGATCTTTGGTCCTTTGAAGGAAAGGGATATTGCACCAACATTCTCAGTTATGCAGGAAGTTTTTTGGCCTTATGTATTTTCAAGTATATGCTGCTGTTTAATGATTTATTCTTGACTAGCGTGCCTTATGTTGAGATGTTCTTTATTACAGCCTAATTAAACTAAATCATATACCGTCTGTGTCTAGTTCAATTAAAATGAATTGGACAGATTGACCTGCTTAATACTCTTCAAAGCATGTTATTAGTCTGTACAGTCCCTTCAAGACAAATTGTCATCTCTTGAGACAATACTTACTGTCTGCTTAAAAACAGAAAAAAATACTAATCTGCGTAGCTAAAATGATATAAAAACATGTATCTTTCCCCTTAGAACAGAAACTTAAAGTAAACAGTAAACCCCAGTGAAGTTACATCAGGTGCAAGCAGGAAAACAGCCACATTACAGCACCGTGCGGCTCCTGCTGCTGACCTTCAGGTCTGCTTGAGGTTGTTGCCTCAACAACCTCCCTGGGCAACCTGTTCCAGTGCTCCACCACCCTCATTGTAA
>JAOXJM010000003.1:36847954-36870537 GCA_026413425.1 Tringa solitaria
GGTCTGTGAGAGGCTGGGTGCAGCATAAGGGGGTCTGTGAGAGGTTGGGTGCAGCCTGAGGGGTCTGTGAGAGGTTGGGTGCAGCATAAGGGGGTCTGTGAGAGGTTGGGTGCAGCCTGAGGGGTCTGTGAGAGGTTGGGTGCAGCCTGAGGGGTCTGTGAGAGGCTGGGTGCAGCATAAGGGGGTCTGTGAGAGGTTGGGTGCAGCATAAGGGGGTCTGTGAGGGGTCACAGTGGCGGTGGCCTGAGGTGACATCTGTCTTTGTTCGGAGGGGCCTGAGCCAAGGGCAGTTCATTCCCCAGGTGTGGAGCAGGACACACGGACACTACGGCAGAGCAGAAAGAAGTTGGGACACTGCTCTTCCCAGAGCACTCGTCACAGCGTGCCATTACTGCGGCATCTCCAGTTCTCCTGCTTTAGTTTTACTGCCTCATCTCTTCTTTATTCCTTTGCCATATTTTTTCTCCAAGAGTTCTAACACTTTGAGTGACTCCATGTGGATGTGCCCCTCTTTGAACTGAAGAGTTAGATTTTTAAATAGATATTGCCATTTTAACCCACAGTTACAAAAATAAATTGCCATTTTAGTGGATTGACTTCTTATTCTAAACTGTGATGCTGTGAGCATGATAACTGAACCGGTAATTCTTGAACACAAATACATGTTTAATCAAGAAGCATTATACAAAGCTTTAGGGTAAAGACCCAAGATGAAATGTTGCTTTTTCATTAACACTAGAATAATTAATACTTTTGTGTAGTGTTTTTCATCCATGGCTTTTGTCATTCTTCATTTTTTAACCTGCAGTTTATGTACAGACATTCATAATTGCATACGTTGTTCTCCAGAGAACAGATTTTTAAACACATAATCTTAGTTAAGGAACATTCAGTATTCATATTTCAGGCATTAGTTCAGTCTGGGTATTCAACATTTCCTTATTTAACACAGAAAGCTTTGATTTAAAAAGTATTTACCTGCTTCACAGAGTCTTTGATTAAACGGGCAGGAGAATGTTACCCTGTTGTTTTTAATATAGCTCCTTAGTACAGGCTTGAGGCAGGCTGAAAATAAACTATTATTTCATTGTGTTAAATAATTCTATGTAATTTTTTTCAGGGAAAGACTTGACTGAATCTCAAAGAAAGGCAAATAAGCATAAAGCTGTCTTTCCTGGTCTGGTTCAGGTTTCTCTGCTGGCCATAGGAAGCCCCTCCTCGCGCTGGGTGACGAGGCTGGTGGAGACCCCAAGGCGAAGCTGGTCGTCTCCTTCACTGAGGTTTTGGGGCTGCTTGGCGTAGGTGGGGGGCTCCTCCTGCCATCTGCAGGGGGGGAGGCTGCACCTTTACCTGAGGGCAGCTCCGATGGTTTTTAATCCAAACCATCCAAACCTGAGGACATGTCACTTTTACCTGCTGTTTATTTTTGAGAAAAGCTTTTTCTGGGGAATGGGCACTACATGCCCTGAAGGCTGTAGGTAGAGCACAAGCACACGGCTCCTTAAACACACAGTATATTGGCTTTATTTTATGTATTTGGCTCTATGCTTTTGGGGGCTAATTATTTAATGATTTTTTAAATTATTTTTAAGTGGATTGCTTATTCTCCATACTGTAAAATCAAAGCTTTGCACACATTCTGGCTCAGCAGGTAAGCTGCTTTCTGAACTCTGCCCAATTTAGGTTATCAAATATGTTATATGGGGTCCTGACATTGTTTATAAAAACCAAATTCCCACAATGTTACATATTTTAGGAGATGATAGAACATATCTGTGCTGATGGTGTTGGGTCTGAAACCTACTATTATTGGGAGATTCAAAAGAAAGTCTAAGTGTTCAGGTGAATAAGGAGGTTGAAGTGCCTCTAGAGCAGAAGGCATGCGTAAATGAGATCTGTATTGACAGGGCACCTGGCAGCAAAAGGAAAAATGGTAGGCTAAATGACTGGATAAAGTCACACGTACAGTTTTAAATCTACACTTTATTAGCCTGTGTCACCAGCCATAGACGAGGAGCACGAGGGAGGTGATAGATCCGGAGCAGTGGCCAGAGCTGGGTGTGGAGATGTGGCCCTGACACCTGGAGCAGCACAAACCCAGGTGGAGCTGCTGGATTTCAGCTCCTCCCTCTCCATCACTCTGCTGAGTTGTACCTGGGGAGCGTTTGAGAAGTGCTGCTCTTGCAGTGATTTCTGGGTGAGACTTCAGGTACTTTCCCTTTGTCATATAAAATGTAGTGCAATACAAAACGTAGTAATGAGAGAAAAGGAAATTTCGGTAACGGTGCCTGCATTTATTCTGTGAAACAGGTGGCTCAGTCATCTCAGTTGCACAAATAAATGTCACATTTGATCAAACCTGTTGTGATTCTTTCTCTTCTCTCTCTCAGTTGTAAGTATTTACGAGTTTGCTGATAGACAGGGATGCCAGCTGCATAATGTAAAATCTCTGGACAATAGCTCAGTGCCTCCCAAATGAAATTGTTTTGTTACTGATTAAAAAAAGAAGGTGGGAGACCTTTATTTTGCATTTTTTTTTAAATTTCTTTTTGGGGTTGTAGAACAGCAGTTGCTTGAAAAACCTTCAAAAAATCCCCTGGCTGTGCCAGTATAGCTTCTGCTTAGGGGACCTGACGTGGCACTCAAAAAGCAGGTTTGCTGTGACCTCTGAAGCTGCCCAGACGAGTCTGTAGGAAGGGCTTCGCGGGGCTGGCGGCAGCTGGTGGCTGCCCCGACGGCGCTGGGCTGCAGGACAGGACACTGTGCAGTCTCAGCTGGTTGACAGGCTCAACGTTTTCAAAGGAGCTTTCTGATAAAAACATTATTCCTGTGGTAATAAAACATCTCTAAATGCGTTAATACAAATTTGCAAATAGATAGGTCATATAATGCAGGGATGAGAATGATCCTCCCTCTGTACATGGAAAAGGGAGAAGTTGTTTCGGGTTCTGCCGCATTACAAATAAAAATGCTGTATAAATGCAGCGTAGGGCTGTGTGTATACTTTGTGTACTTAAACTTTTATTAAGCTGTGATAAAAGCTTTTCTTTTAATGCTATATTGCAGTTGCAGAGTAGCCTCATTTGTTGTGCCTGACATGAAATATGTAAAAAATAAAAATAATAAAGCAAGACCTTGCTCTGTCAGGCTTAAAGTAGCCGTGGGAGTTGAATGGAATGAGACTTGATAAATTAATGATGCTAAGTGCTGAAGTAAAATGGAAAAGTGATGAATGTAAGCAGAGAGGTGCCAGTCTTTAATGCTGTGATTGACGAGCTGGGACCGTAGGTAATGGCAGAAGCTGTGGGCAAGATAAAAAGCAGTGAATGAATTTAAAGCAATTGGGTGAATTGGGGACTAACAGTGACAGTGGTTAACAGCACACATTTGTTTTAAACACTTTAAAAAATATGTTTACTTTAGGGAAGATAATATGATTTTGTAAATATTTAACATATTATTATGGGTTTTTTTATTTCGTAACCTTGTGTCATATTTTATTGCAAGTCAAATTTGACTTTATCTAACTGACGTTTATTTTCAATTTACATTTGTGTTTGAACTTGAACTCATATTATTTCTGGTTTTAAATTCATTTTTTTCTTAAATAATGTATTTTTATAGTTTTCTGTGCCAGATTCAGTCATGATGAGCTGTGGGGGTTTTTGTGGTTTGGATTTTTTTGCCTTGCTCACAGTAGCCTGGGACATGTTGGTTAATGTTAGGCTGAAGCCTGTTGCAAAGCTGCCCGTTGAGTGGGGGGAGTCTTGAGGCAAGAAAGTAAATGGCACAGATGCACGAAAGTCTCCCTGTTTGGGAACTGAATTTGATTTTGCTTTGGTTGCATCTCAGCATAAGTCTGTGTTAAGGGGGTCAGACTCTTGCACACGTGGAATCAATGGCTGCTCTGGGCAGGAAGGATGGACTGCGCCGTAGCAGTTGTTGCTGGTATTTCTAGTGTCAGATGAATTAGAAAAACTTTTTGGTTTAGGGACCTCATCTCCTTTGCAACTTGTCTTACAATTTTCTTGTCCTGAAAGGATGTTACAAATTGTTGGATAACTTTCTGAATGGGGAGATCTCCGAAGAGTTGCCTTTCAGTTCTCAGCGAGGGATTTGCAGAACATGGTGAGACAGTTCATTCTTAGTAGCTCCAGCAGCCGTTGGACTCCAGTGTCCTTCCCGGGGCAGAACGGCTGTTGATATAATGTGCTGGTTTGTGTCTGACTGTTTGCTCTTCCACAGGTTATATCCCACACTGTTTGTTTCTCTGGAATTAATCTGAGGGGTGGTAGATGCAAAGGCAGCTGCCCGTATTGGCTTGAAAAATATGTCAAATTCCAAAAGCACCTGCAAAGGCTGAGTCTGCTCCGGCGAACAAGTGCTTTGTCATTATCCGCTGCGACCGACCGTTAGGAGGCATTAGAGCTGGCCATAAATCTCATGAAAGGTTAATGTAAAGTGTTCTAACTAAAATCTAAGTGGAATTAGCATTCAGGCATGATCTGGACTGAAGTGGGGTTCAGAATATGGGAAGGAGGTTAAGATGTTGATTATATCTGAGAAAAGATATTTTATTTTTGTACCAGGAATTGGTTTTTTATTTGCGCAACTCCTCCATGACTTTGATGGACACACCGTAAATCTAATGAGGATTGCAGCAGCCCCCTGAGGCTTCCTCCTCATCTTCACACACTCTGTCCCCTCCACTTGGTGAAGTTTATAGATTTACTGCATGTTATCAGGTGATACTGAATGGTAGTCTTGGATCAGACTACAGGACATTTTGCAAAGCATACAATCCGTGTACAGTGTGTTGAATAATATGCAGAAAAATACTGTGTCTACTTGATGCAGTAAATCCTTATTTTTTTGAACAGATAAAGCATTTCATGTAAATCTGAAATTCATCAATTGATTTGTTTTTATCAAAAGTCAAAGGCCCAATGAAGAGCAATGTATGAAATAGTTTTTCCTGAGTATGAAATTCTCAATGTAAACTGTAACAGAAGCATTTATGTTAGCATTAAGCAACTTCATGCTGTTTATTGCCATCTAATAACTTAGATTATGCACATTGTAAAAGTGTTATCTGAAACCATTTGTTTTCTTTTAAATGTGAAAGTTCATCTGGAGGACATCTGTTATTGTCTCCTTGGTTTTGTTTCATTGAATGGTGATGAGTTTCTGTGCTGAAGTGAATTTTCTTAAGGGCTCTTGGAGACATAATGTAATTTCTGGCTGCCGATTTATAAATATTTGCTTTGCATTTAAGTTTTTCCGTGTTTTGCACTTGGGGTAGTCGGTTATGGAAGGATTTTTCTCCTCAGTTTTTATATTTTCCATTATCTTCAACTAAAAACACCTTGAATTTCCTCCAGCTTCTTCTCGATAGGCCATGAATGTCTTAATTGTTGCCAAGGTGGCCACTGTAGAAGGAAAGATTTGCATCTCACTGACAACATCGATTTTCCTGTGTTTCTACAGGCCCAGCACTTCACCAGTGCCAGCAAAACTGGTTTTTAGAAGGTGTTTTTTTGATTCCTGTGCTCCTCGTGTCGGTCTTCTACATGTTTATCATACCAGATTTTTGTTTCAGCAGGATTAATATTGTGCAATTCCATTTGTACCTGGGATTAATTTTAATAATTGTTTTTGATGCAGCCTTACAAAGGCTTAGCCAGCAGTGCTAGAAAAAGCCGATGTTAATCTATATCCTGGGATTATAGAGGAAGACCAGTTTCTTTTCTTCTTCTTTTCAAGTATTCTATTACTTGCAGCAGAGTAGAAATGCACTTATTCTGCTGTCACATATGACAAGCAATTTTGAAAGCTGCCTGCTTTGTAATCCCTGACTAAACATGGTGCTGTAATGCCGTCTATGAATGCAACTTCAGATCTTCCATTATTTTTATTTCCTCCATAGTCATATCAATCCGTGGAGCTCGCAGCTAAAGACCGTATCTAAGTGGTACCTGATGCAATGAGCAGAAAGTGTCCAGCCTGACTTGCCTCATGTTGGCAAATCATTTACAGTTGTAATCATTGCAGGACATGTTTTTTTGACTGAATTCTGTAGAAACCGGGATAGAGCTAAAATGACACAATTTTTTCTTTTTGTTAAGAGAATGAAAATGAGCTCTTTATTTGTTTTTCACTCTTCACTTTTTTGTGTGTTGCTTTTGGATATACATTTTCTGTATAAGATGGAACTAGAGCACTCAAGAGGACAAACTTTAGAAATTATGGGTGGGATGAACAACAGCATTTAGGACACCGTTAATTTGCACTGGCTGGGAGATGCCATGCCAAAGAGAAGGAAGAAAGAGAAATGTATGCAGAAGAGTCTGACTTAACCTGTAAACTCAAGAGCTGGTAAAGTCAGTGTCATAGGCTTGGTTGAAGGCTTGGCCTTGGTTTGTTAGTTCACGCTACCAGTTACACGGAGGACAGAAATTTGCAGAGGTTCACAATGTCAGTGTAGGAATAGACTGCAGTGCTTTCTACAGCTACGAAATCTCCATAGTCAGAGGCTTCCCTAAGGAATGTTCTTACCAACAAGTGATTTCTGAGAAATAAAAAGTAGGAGTCTAAACTCGTCTTCCCTTCGTTGGAAGTACTCTGCCAGCAAAACGCTTCTGTGCAGGCTTTCTTCCAAATGAAAAGCCTCCAGTGAAATCTGGGAAGCTCCTTTGCTATCAACAGCCTTGAGAAAAACACTCTCACTAAAGAAGGAGAAGGAAAATGCTTATTGCTGAAACTTGTGTCCATGGAACGGTCTCGGGATGGGTATACTCAAAATACCTAGTTAGGAGACGACGTTGCGATGTTACTGAATGGTTTGGTGAGGTCTCTCTGTATTTCTCTAAATTTTTTTGCTTTGAACGCTGCAGAGTTGATTGTCAGATATTAAATATTTATAAGTGATATTACTATTCATTGCTAAATGACTTTTCCTGATGCTGCAGAGCAGTTGAGACTCGTTCAGCCTTGGGAGAAAAGCGGAGCTGGCAGCCGTGAGGAAATCCTCCTTTCAGGGCTTCAGGCGCTGGAGCTCACCCTTCTTCTAATGTGACTACAGCAGTCCTTACCCTGTGCAGGTTTTTGATAAGGAACCTCAGAAGGGTCAAATTCTGCCCAAAGGGCAGAAGATCTGTGTCAATTCTTTTAATCTGAGTGTGCTCTCAGCTGTGGTCACAATGAAGCACTTTTCTCCCCAAATAGTAGCATCGAGTTTTGGTTTTAAATCCCAATTAGCGCTGCCAAAGGTTGGGGAATCAAGAGGCTGCACTAAAAGCCTGTCATTCTTTCAGGGGTTTATTTGCGCTGTTAACTTTTTCTTCAAGTTTCAGTATTGTTTTCTGAATTTTTAATCAGTCGATAAATAAATAGGAACTGCTCCAGAGCTGTGGAAAAATGTTATGGATCAGGCAGTTTGGCTGTGGTCTGTGCCATTGTAAGGTCAGGATTTGGGCACAAAAGGTGTTGTCGGAGCATCCTGCACATTCAGTCTGAGCTGCCTGTTTAGAGGGTGTTTTACTTTACTCAGAGGAGTAGGATTAGGGACTTTTGAAAAAGATACGATACTGACTTTGCTGTAGAAAAGGTACCAAATGCTCTATAAATACTAACGAGTCTAATGTCTCTATATTCTTTGGTCTGCAAAATTTAATGTGCTTGAATTACTTTTCTGAAGATGGGTTATTTAGACATATGGAAAAACATCTGTTCAAGACATAAATAAATAGTGTTTTGGTGGTTATACAATGTAAAAGACCATTCAAGGACTCTGTGCCTTAGAATCTGCCATGGTGTGATTCTGGCTGGGGTTTCTTGAAGGCAGTGTTTTTCACATTGAGGTGTAGATTTTGAGATAAACATATTTGCATCAAACCCTTCAGTCATTAATGGAATGTGTATGCACAATCATTCCATTGGGTTTTGCTCTTTGGAGAACAAAATTCTGCCCGTGCGGTGAAATGTCAGCCTAATTCATAGTGCTAACTTCCCTACTTCAGAAAAGACAGAGCTGAGATGAAGAGCAAAACTGAGATGGTATGTTTAAGTTATGCATATTTTACCCTCCTTCCTGCCTTTTTTTTTTCTTTTTTGGTGATTAACCAGTGTATAAATTATCAGGCAAAAATGAATTATTCAGTGAGTAACTTTGAAAACAATTTGCTCCAGTGTTTCAAATCTGTGTCTGTCTCTACTAAAATTTGTCAAATGAGGAGCAATTGGTCACCCCACAAGTTCTTGTACAAGGAAGTTGCTGAGTCATGAAAGTTTTGCCATTATACCAAAATAAACAGATGCACCATTTTGTAATGGACAGGAAATTTTAAAAATTTATTAATTAACATGTATGTGAATTTTTGTTCAAATGTAGGTTTTAGAAAAAGGAATATAATGTCTTTCTTTACAAATAACAGAAGTGCAAGTATACCGTTGGCATTTCAGTGAGGTGTTGAGCTGTGATATAAGGAACTGGGTAAAGTGATGACAAATAGAAAGTTCTTGCCCCGGCATTTCTCAGGGCTGCGAGGCTGCTTTGCAACCCTGACTGCACGCCCAGATGTGCTGTCCCACAGCTGAGCTTCATCCTGCCGTCTTTCCCGGAGTGATATTCCATAGGTCGAGTCCTGGATTGCAGGATTTTCTGTGTTGACTGGTTTTGGTGTTTGTGATCCAGGGGTCTGTGATGAGAGGGACACGTAGAAGTTAGCATTTAAATTCAGTACCGTGTAAACTCAGCAGAGAGGGCAGAGCTCCTCCGAAGGGCCTCTGAGAGCACAAGAGAGGAATCTTACTGAAAGTTAATGGTGTGAATACCCTCCTTGATGATGAAAACAGCCCTCTTAAAACTCTTTAGTATTAAAAGTAAGGACAAAATTATTTTGAGGGAAAACCTTTTAAAATGGCACATGCCTGTCGTCTCTAAAAAACCTTTGGTGACTGTAATCACTCCCCACGCAGCCTGATTTCCCTCAACAGTCCCTTTCTTCAGGAAGGCAGAGTCCTCTCTTCTTCCAGGAAGATCAAATGTGCAGTTTTTAAAAACTCTGCTGTTGAACATCAATGCAAGATTCCAGTGAAGTTTGTTAAAAAAAAAAAAAAAAAGGAAAAGCTGCATTTGTCAGAATTTACCCACAAGTAAAGGTAAAAGAGGCGTGGAGCTCTGGGGCGTGCAGTGCCCTGGGACAGACAAACTTCTCTCTGGATTTCCTTTCCACTGCTCGGGAAACCCCCTCCTGTGGCACTCGGCTTCCACAAACAAATCTGTGCTGAAGTTCGTGGGCTTGGCTTTAGATTTTGAACCATATGTTGATGTATATGGATATCCCATCCTCCTGTTTGGTAGCAACACACCCAGACGTAGGAATGTCATTCCCTGGAAGCGTGCTGAAGCGTACAGCTGCTGCTGGGGAGGTGGGAAGGAGCCCAGGTGCTGTGGGTGAGGGCTAAGTGAGAGCGTGAGAGGTGTGTGTTTATAAATCTGTGGGTGCTTCGGTAGCACTCGCCGTTCCCGAGGGGAAAGCGGAGCTCTGCAGGGTGAGGAGTGGGAAATGTACACCCGACAGCCAGGGCCTCATGCACTGAGGTTGCTCAGAGGCAAGAACAGTGGCTGAGCAAGCTGCTTTCACGGTTACCTTCATAGCTCCCTTGCCGCTTTATTCTGAGATTTTGGGGCAAATCGGCTCATCTTTATGTGCTCAAATCTATCACTTAATAGTTGTAAAAACCATTCGAACCACATTAGACAGAACTGAGGCAGCTTTGGCTTTACAAATAAAATCTTGTGTTAGTTTCATTTTTGCTGTTGACATCAGTCAGGAACTTTGAGATCACAAAGACACTTTCTTAAGACTTTACATGTTAAATATTATCTCAACTTACGGCTGTGATGGCTTCTGAAAGAGTGGTTGGGGTCATTCCCATTTTTCCCTGCCTTGATTCCGATTACTTCTGGGATAGGTGTGCATCACCTTCCTGTATGAATAGCATTCAACCTCCGACAGATGTCGAGTTGTTTGGCCTGAACCCTCTGCACTCAGGGTCACCGCTGGTACGGAGAGAACGGGGCACTTCGGGTGATGTGTTTTCAGCCTTTATCTCATTTCACCTTCTGTTTAAGTGAATGACAGAAGGATAGTATGAGCTCCAGCTGAGGATAATGGGGGAAAAAAAATAAGTCGTATCATCTCTAGCCTGAGCCTGTTGGCCAATAACGAAATTTTTAAAAACTGATAAGAAGTTACTGTACACAAATACATTAATGTAAAATGATTGCCGTGCAGCCTGATGTCACACAGTGCAGTGACAGTGACAGCATCACCCAGTGGTGCCAAGTCCTATATCACCTTGTTGATGCATTACACCTAGCCACGGTTCAGCTCGAGTGGAAAGCATAGAAACTACATTGTAATTTGTAATATTAAACAATTCAGCATATTGTACCTATCAAGAAATAACAATACCCTTTCATACAGCAAGAATTTGTTTAAATTACTTCTTCCATTTGATCAATGTTAAACTTTATATTATTTGAGGTGTAAAGGATACTCTGTGTTTAAAAATGTGTATGTTCAATAAATAAATTAAGAAATTAACAGATAATAAAACTAATTAATTAGTCCTTTAAGCATGGCACATACATCTGTGCCTCTGTCTTTCTAGTAGTCCTTTTGAATCCAGATCCCTGGATTCAATCTTTACTGAAACGACTTATGCACTGGAACATTATGTGGAGCTGTATCCCAAACAAAATCTTGCTCCATTTCTTCCCAGACATGAATCAGTTTCCGACAGGATCTTTTCTTTATGCACTTTCTGTAATTATACCGCAGTTTCTTCATTAAAAAAGAATGAAGATAAAAGAGCTAGTAAACACCAAGTCCCTTCCGAATTTAACTGTCTTTATAGTAATTAGGAAATTGCAAATCCCTGTGAGTATAGTCATGCAGATCTTCTTTCTCCGTTTGCCAACTCAATCAGTACTATTCTGTACAAGAAGAACATGAACAAAAGGCAGCAATCAAAATCAGTTGCTTCAATGATCACCTGTTTCTTTTAATTAAAAATAATAATTTATTGTGAATTCCAGGAGGGGACTGAAAAATCTGCTTTTGAATCATTTTTGAACTGTGGTCAAGTTGTCTTCTATACAGGTGTAGAGAAGGAAATAGTTGATTGATAATTGTTGCTATTAATTAAATGCTATCTCTTTCCATTTGTGTACCTCCCTAACTCTCTTCAGGTTAATACAGAATAGAAGTGGACTTACTGATGGGAACTGCTGGCTGGGGTATCATTTTTCATCATTTTTTCTATAGAACGTGGGAATCAGTCTTCATTTCTGAATGTAATTCCAACCCTTGAACCCAAATCCTGTCCGGGGCCGCAGCAGCTTCCAGAGGTGGGGGGTCAGGGTGGGTGGGTGAGCGGCGCGGCCTCAGGGCTCCCCCGCCTCTGCTGTCTCTGACACATGGCAGAAGAGCCCACCTCTGCCGTTCTCCGTGGCATCCTAAAGGCTAATGTACGTAGGTTTTATTTGCTGTGTTTTTGCTGAGTCCTTCTTTCCTGGTCCCACCTCTCCCTTTGCTGCTGCGGGGCGGACGGGGCTCTGTTTGTGCTCTGGACACCTGCAGCGCCTTGAGGTGTGTGAGAGGTTTCCCGTCCTGGGGGTGTCAGTGGAATGAGCCCTTCCTCCGGGTTGTTCCTGGGAGTCACTCCACAGAGGAGCTCCAGCTCCTGCCCGAGGGTGCATTCCTGGAAGGAGCGAGCGGGTGTGTAACTTTGTGTAACTTCTTACAAGTGAGGGACCGGGTTGTGTCGTTCCCCTCCTCCTCCGCTGCAGGACGGGCCGCTCGGTACCTGCATGGAAACCTGTGGAGGGTTGGGTTTGGGTGCTGGCGGGTAGATGTGAGCCCCACGGAGTCTTGGAGCTGGGGAGGAGTAACCCCCTGCCCCACCACGAAACCCAGCGGTGGGGAGCTGGCCCTGCTCTGAGCCCAGTGGCCCCAGAGGTCCCGGCGGCCTCAGCCCTTCGGTGATTCCCTGATATTTTTGACTCTTCAGGCAATAGAAGACTTACCTTGGACTGTCCTTTACTGAAAGCAACAAAACTTTTCTACACTGCAGCCCTGAGAGAGGAAATACGAAACATGCATTTGTACATTTTGTAATAAAAAGTGATACAATCTTCCTATAGCTGACTTCATTCCATTGCTAAATCGTTCCCCAGAGTCTCAAATCCTCTTTGCTTTCCCTTTCCCATGCACACAGTCTCGCTCAGGAAGGAACGAAGCTGGTCACCAGTTAAACAATGGCTTTTTGCTGTTTCTTGCTCTGGGCTCTGATCACAGGAGCCATATTTTAAGCCCTGGGAGTTATTTCCAGCAGAAGCATCTGGCTCCCTTGGCTCTCGCAGCTCCTCCAGCCTGAAGCTGCTTTCTCAACTTAAGATGCCGTGCAAATCACCGAGATTCTTGTTATCCCAATAGGAAAATAAATAAATAGCAAACAGAAGAAAGTCACTCAAACAGACCTGGTACCTGAATGGGGTCTTAGATGTTGCAGTGGCTGTTTGGAAGGTGTTTAAAAAAGCTGGAGTTCGAAGACTTTCACAAATAAAATAGAAGTTTGCCCAAGGACAGCGTGGGATGAATGTGGGATTTGGCTCCACACAGAGAAAAACATGCTAGGTTCTTCTTAAATATGGTTTATTAACTTGTCTTCCCTTGAGGAAGTTAAAGCTATTTTAAGTAAAATACATGAGGTACAAATTGCAATGATTTCATTGATCTGATAGAGCAGTGTTTCTTGCAATTTCTACATCAAAGACATTTGTGGGGGGCAAAGAAAGGTATGGAACTTGGGGTTTCTGTGGCAGCAGAAAATGTTTAAAGGTTGTGCATTAACATGGGGAGAACAGACCTGCCCGTCTCCCAGGGCTTTCCTGCTGCTAAAGAGGAACGGGGATCTCTTTATCTCTTACACCAATTTGGGTATGGTTTTGCATATATTTAATGTATTGGCTCCCCTTCTCTTTTCGATAAAAATTCAAACAGTCCCACAATTTGTGCCTCTGACATTTGAGAACTTTATTTTTTTTTTGGTCTAAGTGAAGTAATCTGGGATATTTTAAGCTTACTTTTCCTTTACACCTTTTACATTAGTAATAAATACGTTTGTAAGTGTTCGGTTGGGGATGAAGAACAATCCTGTGGTTCTGTCGTGGAGGTAGGACATGGAAAACAGGGTTAATTTGCATTTATTTACACAAAACTGTTCTTTGTTGTTGTAGTCTTGGACCTTATGGGTCATCTGCTGCAGAACCCCTTTAAGTGATTTTTGTAATGGAAAATGTAATCTTCCGTTTCTCCCAAAATATTTTTACACTTGCATTTTTGCATTTTCTGCTTCTTAATGATCCCCAAACCAGCAGTGCAGATAGGGAAAGAACCCTTTCAGCAGCCATGGGCAGTTTCAGAAAACTAATTAATCTTATATCCTGCCTAATGGCCTGTTGGGGTGTGTGTGTTGATATTAATGACTGAAAACAGGCATTTTTCCCCCAACCCTGATCACTGGTACAGGCTCCGGCACCGACAGATCTGCGTGTGTTGTTGATTTAAATTCCTTCCAAAAATCACACCAGCTCTCGGTGTGTCACCTGGAAGGTGCTGAATGAAAGGCAATATGGGGATAGATTCAGAGGTTTTGGTCTGAGATACGTGGTTCTGGGGACACAGTTGTTGATGCTGTCAGGTCCCATACTATAAAAGGACTTTAACAAGGAATAATATGATGCTGCTTTGTGTATAAAATCTCCACTGGCACGAACGCATACGTGGTGGTTTTTGTATATTTTATACTTAAAAGCAAAGTGGTGATTTAATGCCTGTAAAATTATAGTTGGTTCAATGTTGCTATCAAGGGGAATAAAATTCTAATCAAAAGGGGAGCTTTTAGAAAGAATTCAGAAATATAACGCTCGTAAGCTGTTTTGTGATGTGTTAAGGCACAGTTTGACGTGCTGCTGGTTAACCATGCGCTTTCAATTACTGCACACCTCCCTCTTTGAGCCAGAAAAATTATGGAATGGTTTCTCGCAGGGGGGTGCTTTCCATTGCTGTTCAATAAAGGCAATGGATTCATTTGTGTTAAACGAAGGAAGAAGGCAGGCTGGTGGCAGTACTGCTGCAGGGGGGCAAAATGGAGCTCAGTGGCAGCGCTCCGGCTGGGAACCGCGGGGTTCTGCTGAGATGCCTCCGTGTTCTTCTGCTTCCCTCTGCTGGAGCCCGCCCGGATTCCGGCCCGTCTCTGGAGCAAATCCAAACCCATTTGAGCAGAAGCAGAGCTGTCGGTTTGGGCAAGTCACCTCTGCAAAAACAGTCATTTAATTTTTAGAGTTTTCTGCCCCGTTTTCGGTTTTCTTTCTCTAGGTCCTCATAGCGCAAGTCTGTGGACAGCCCCCATTCCTGGTCAGTGCGGTTCTGGTGATGCCTGCCTCTCTAGAAACATGTCTCAGCTTTGAGACTAGGGAATAATTTGATTTTTTTCAGAGCTGTATGGGGTGTAGATGCCCAATTGTGATTCATCTTTATAGGGACACTGCACCCATATGTATCACTGCAGGCTCGGAAACTCCAGCCGGCTGTACTGCAGTCCAATTGCACAGCACTGGTGAGATTTCTGCCAATTTAAAGGTTTCTCAAAGACTAATATTTAAATGTCTGCGATATCGATTGCCCAGAGTTTCCTTTCCCATTTAATTATATTATATTGCATTCAGTTGTACGTATAAAAATGGGAGATTGTCTTAATAACAGCAGAGAATTCACTTTTTAGCATGAAAATAACATGAATTTTAATAGAGCATATAATTCATCACTGCTTAACGAGTGCCTTCCTGTTGCCACTTTCCCCCTTTCATAATTTTGATGGATTTTGGAAACAGAAGTGGGTTTTCCCTTTAGAGTTTCACAATTAATCTATGCCAAGTTTAGTGCAAAGTTCAATTCTCTTGCAAATAGCAGCCATTATTTGGCAGTTCGTCTGTCATATCCTGGCTTGGCTCCCTGTGTTTACTATGAAATATGACTGCCAGCTATGCTTTGGGAATTATTGAAAGTTTACATTGATTAAAAGGGGATTTTTGAAGAAAATTTCCAGGAGCTTACCTCTAACTCAGTAGTTTACCTCTAGCTTAAAAATACTAAAGGCAATGCTATTTCCTCAGTAATGCATGTAAGTCACTTATTGCATATTGGAATTAACCTTGGAAAATACTGAACTGTATTAACAACCAATAAGTTAATTGCTGTTCATAATATAAGTAATTAGTACTGGTGATGTAGTAATTATTACTAATACAGTTACTTACAATTAAAGTGTAAACTATAGATTCAAGGGTAGTTCTAAGTGCATGAGAAGCCCCTATTAATATAGGGAATAAGATAAAAAGGTTTAAAGTCTCTGATGGGTGTATGGAGAACTCTTGGCTTTCTCTGTGTGTTCTCAGACTTGCTTGCAAAATAACAGTGTTTTGTATACTTCAATTTACCAAAAATAAAAAAATGTATAGGATTGAAACAGAAAATAGGACTAAATACTGATGAAGAGCGCACTCTTATTTGTTAGCTGTTAAATATTTTTAGGTTCTTCTATTTAGTTCTATTAAAGGAATTTTAAAAGTGAGATTTCCTACATGCAAAGTTTCCATTTCAGGAGTAGTTTTGCTACTGTTTTCCTTTGTCCTCTTTTTTTTATGCTGTGCTTAGAGTAAGTGACTTCATGTGTGCACGTAGAATAATACCTAGTAATAGTCAAACATGCTTGCTCTTTAAAAAAATTAATTCGTATTGAATTGTTCATTTTAAACATCATACAGTAGGCATTTTCACACAATGATAGAAAACATTTATTCTAGAAAGCAAATGATGGTTCATGTTATGTACATTGAGTCTTGCAGGGCCAACTTCTGTGCTTGATCCAACTTGTTTTATTTATTCATGTGACTGATTTTATTTCATTGTCTTCTAAGGATGCTGCTGCTTGTACTTTGTAGTTCCACGCTACAGGCACAGGAGCTGCTGTGCACTGAGTGTAGTCTGGTTGTCCTCACATGTCACAACATTTTTAAGCCACACACACCCCCCTGCTTAACTTAATTACCATGTGTATTCCATGGGTTGGGATGGAATTATTTGGTAGTGATTGTTAGATAATTTCAGTATAATATCCTGGTTCAATGTATTTAGTAGACATTCACTATAATAAGTTCCCATAGTTCTTTCCCCTCTATATCATTACTTTATACTCATAAATACCACTTATGTCAGATGTTAAACACAACTTTAAAAATCTGTGTATTCAGTGTCATTCTTAGAAGCTGCGGGTTTTGTCCTTCTCAGCAACAGATGTGCTTACCAAAGTCATGGTGAAGTGTATATATTTATAAGGCAACAAATCCCCTTATGTCTTCTAAACAAAACAATTTAAGGAAGAATTAGCTTTGAAAATGTCTTTTAAATTGTTTGGAAGGCATAGTCAGAGTTGATCCATCAGATAACCCTCTAGTGAAGCAATGTTCCCATGACCCCGCACCACAAGAGCCATTGGCAATATCTTTAATAAATAACGAAACAGATGTTCTCTGGAGCATTGAATGTCATTCCATGTAGGTTAACTGTGTTTACAAAATAAATGTGGTTGTTAGCAGTTTGCATTTCATATCTCAGACTGTATAACAAACAGAACTACTGAAATAGACTCAATTTGAATTCTTAATGTAAAGCCTTTACTCTTTATCCGAGATACTATGGAGTTTCTGCCTGGGCAATGAAAACTGGTGCTTATAGGTGTGTCATAAAACTTAGAACCAAAAAAACTTCATCCACTGATTGCTTACCAAAACAAAAAAAAAAAAAAAAAAACTTAACAAAGTTTAGGATGGCAAAATGTTAAATTTTTAAGGCAAGATTTTGCCTTATTATAGTCATATTTTTATTATAAATAATGTTTTAATTTTAAAAATTTATTTAATATATTGAGAAAGCACTTATTCTAAAGGAATCTTTAATTTTTGAATAAAGAGTTAACAAGTTTTCCATTTGTATAACATGCTGTGCTTTGCTTTTGGTTTTTGGGAAAGCTTTTATTGGCAAGTTGAAAGGTTAGTTTATTGTTTAGGACAATTTAATAAGCCTTATCTAATATAAAGGTATATTAATATAAAATGTAAACAGAAGAAAAACATTTTGATGCCTCATTTTGCAGTCATGTTTAAGAGTGTTTTAATGCATGACAGTCTTGGGATTTCATAATTTCCATGGTCCTTCTGTAAAGAACGTTAGCATGAAGCGATTTCAAACCCCAGGGTATCCTTTTTAATGAAGAAGAATCACTGCTCTGCCCAACTTTTGGTCAAGGTTGTGCAGTGATAGTTTTGACAAAAGTATAGGTGGGGCTGGAAATGGTCATAAACGATACAAAACATAGGCGATGTGCACAGAAGTCTGGGACTTGCATGCTTTATTTTGGCAACAGGCATCTCCAGTGTTGGGAGCAGGCTGGGGCAGGTAAAGTTCTGTGGTCATGGATACGTGGAATGAGCCTGACGCGGGTGAACGCAGTGAAGATGTGATTTCTTCCTTTGATATGGATGTGCTTCGTTTTCCAAAGGGGATCTCTCCCCCTAGAAAAACAGCAAATGTATCTGGATGTGTCATACATTTCAGTGATTTGGATGTATTCCCTCTCACTGGTCTTAAATTAGAAACCATTTCCAAGCTGGTGGTGGCCTTAAAATGTCCTCACTGTAAGAGTCTCTGTTCAAAAATCAGATGGGAGTAGCTGTTTCTGTAAAATATTCACTACGTGCCAAGTTGGACTTTTTTAACTTTCAGTTACAATAATATAAGTTATAAATTTGCAGCATTTCAAGATCATCCCATCTTTAAGATCCTGGTTTCAGAGGCATTTGACTGTATTTCACATTAGCCCCATTCCGTCCTCTCCTGCTGCATTTTGTGTCATCATTTCAGGAGGGTGATGATGGCCCACAGTAAACAAGCAGCCACGGCCTGAGCCCCCTCCTTGCGCTGCCTGTGTCTGTACAGTCAGAGATCGGAACTGTGGTGTGGATGAGGCACAGGAACAAGCCTGTTCTCTGGGCTACCATACTCTTTCTAAAAACCCCAAAGCGAAGGAAAATTAGGAAGCGAGGCCGGTGGACCTGCGCCGACGCAGGTACCGCTCTAAGGGCTGGGAGTAAGCTACTTGCTGGAATATATTTTTCTGTAGTACAAGTTGGAGAACTGGAAATTTTTTGGTATTTAGAGTAATATACTAAAGGTGTGTCAATCTTACTTTTTATGACTTGAGAATCTCTTCCTGCTTCTTCCCTCAGGATCCCAGAAGCAAGCACAAGTTTAAGATCCACACATATGGGAGCCCGACCTTTTGTGACCATTGTGGCTCGCTGCTTTATGGGCTGCTGCACCAAGGGATGAAATGTGACAGTAAGTGGAGTTTTGACATGTTACCGAAAGGGTATTTTAGAAAGTAAGTGGAAACACTGGTTAACAGCCTCTGATTTCTTTTCTGTGGAAAATACCATTTCAAATGTCAGCTATTTATAGCACTGTTATATTTCAAGTGGATATTTCACTACTATAATAATATACTAATGAAAATCACCTCTGTTGCCGAGAGCACGGTGCGTTGAGTTTGATGTGGTGGAAGAGCCTTTGCCATGGCAGTTTTGAGGAAGGCTGGTTTGGGGCTGGTCAGGGGAATACACTGTTGGAAACTGAATTTTCAGGTTGGTTGGTAGCCAAGGGCCAATACTTTCTGTGCCTTTCATTTGTCTTGGAAGTCTCCTGCTAGAAAATCTAATAATCAATGTAAACCGAACTCCTTTCATTGCTAATGCTGGCACCAGTGCTCTGTTTTCTTAGTCGTTTTCCCAGCAAGTCTTTATTCCATTTTCACTTTTTTTTCCTTGCACTTCATTAATGATATCCTTAGGTTTCTGAAGTAGATTATTTTACTCTCTGTTTAATTCACTGTCTACAAAATGTATTGTAGGATGGAAATTAGCCGTGTCGTTCAGTTGAAAAACAAGCAGCTGTACTCTGAAAGTCTTGCTGGCCGTTCAGCATTGTCATCTTAACTTCCACTTTGCTCAGCGTTCGCAGTGGAATCACATTATTAGCTCCTCAAAGCTGGCTGAACTGTTTTTATATCCACAGCCTGTGATATGAATGTTCATAAGCAATGTGTAATCAACGTCCCGAGCCTCTGCGGCATGGATCACACGGAGAAACGAGGGAGGATTTATCTGAAAGCTGAAGTCACTGGTGACAAACTGGAAGTAACAGGTAAAACAACTCATTTTGGAATTTTGCAGGTTTCATTAATGCACAATATATACTGTGGGTTTATATACCTTTGTCAAATCTTTGTCTATTAAAGCAAGTGACGGAGTATTTCCCTCCAGAGGTGTGAGGATTCCATTCAATGTGTCCTTGAATCAAGAAACAAACAACTGATGTTCACAAAAATACATATAAAAAAATGAAAGCTGTAGTAATAGCTTTAAAAACTCAGGAATATTAATTAGAAAAACATTCTAATGTCAATTTTTCATGCAGAAAGCAGCCCAGTAGGATAGCTGGCTGCTCAGGAAGTTAGCCATCATCTTCAGAACACAAGAAATACCCTGAACCATCAATCAGCTGAGGAGCTGTTTCCTGCATTTCAGAGTATTTAATAAACAAAGGCAAGTTGGATTCAATCCCAAATTTTATTCCCAGTGAATTACAAAATAAAAAAATAAATTATCACAATCTGTAAGGTTAAGATTACTGAGAAGGGGAGGAGGGAGAGAGGAAGGAAAGAGAGGGTGGCAGTTCTTTTCCTTGGAAGTGTTTGTCCCAGAATTCCTGAGTAAGCTTCGGTTGTGCACACCCCCAGGCACACCCCACACTCCCACCAACCCATTCCAAGTCTGAAGTTGCAGAAAAATATCTGCAAATTTTATTTTGCAAGTTGAAGGACTGTGTTGTTCCCCTAAAATGTCCATGTAATAGGTTGTTTAGCTCCAACAGAACTTCCTTGTGCTGTATCAGAGAGTGGAGTTTATTGCTCAGGATCCGCATAAGAATTTGTATTTATGGCACGTTGCGTGTTCTGTGGGAGCTTTCTATTGCAGCTGGGATCAGCTGATAATTAGTGTGGCTGATATCTGAAGTGCAAAGTTGGTAGTGAACTTTATTGTTGATTATTCCTCTCTGTTGGATACAAATATGCAAAAAATGTTCTTTGCCAATCAGGTTGCACAGGGCAGGAATTATGATGGACAGAAGTGAAACAAGGGAAGGAGTAAATTAAATTCTAAAAGAAAGTGCCAATTTTTTATGCCTCAAAACTTTAAGGAAGTTTTAAATATGTGCTGTAGTAATTGGAACCAAAACAGGTATGATACATTGTAGGAAATGGAGTAGAAGACACTCATCAAACACAAATTATCAAAAGCTTTTAGCTCAGGAGAGTGGGTTGGTGTGTTGTCACAGGTGACCACCACTACTTCAGTGAAGAAAACTTGGAGGCAACGAACCTTGCTGCATCACATTCGATGTACACTGGTACGTCGTTAACATTGGTACTGCGAGAGACCGAGTTCAGTGTCCACAGTATGGAGTAAGAACGGGGTATGATGCTGTTATCGGTGCCTGTTTGGTGTTGCAAAATGCATTTAAATTCAAGGGCAAAGTTACAGCAGGACAAAGTTGGAGGTTTCTTAGACCATCTCAACTTCTGCCTTTGTTTCTTGCTGTGGTTGTTGCACCCCGAGGATGTTGAGTGTTGCTCCAGCGTTGCCCAGTGGAAAGGCCAGAGCCTGTTGTACGCCAAAAGGATGCTCCTCCTGCCTCTGCACTTCTTGGGGAATGAGGCTCAGCAGAGCCCCTACCCCTTGCAGTCAGCACTAGGGAAATCAGACCATCACCCTGCACTTCCACAGCTATAGAACCAGCAAACTGCCCTCCTGTCGCTGGGCTTCGTTCTCTCTAAATCCAAATACCTCCATATTCTCCTGTCAGACCTTGTAAAATGCATTGGAAAAGTATGATAAAATTTAGAAAGGATCAGAATGGATCCCAAGTGGAACTTAATTGGAGCTTAACTTTTTCAAATAGCTTCCTGTTGACGTAGGAGGAGTAAATTTGTCCGAGGCACTGTCATTAGCAGAAAGGTGGTTTCACTGAGTAGTGAGGCATTTCAGAGATGGTGAGGCAGGTTCTAAAAGTAATTGTACCATGAGGGAGAACTTGTTTGAAAACCATCCAAGTGACAAAATTTAATATTTGCATTATTCTAGGCCTCTTTGAGTCAAGGCTCTAAAATAGGGCTTAAACTTCCTGACATAATGCGCTTAATTTGACAAGTAACATGGACATATTTTCTGATGATTCAGCAGGTTTATAATCCTTTTGGGGACAAAAACATTTGTCACAAGTCTTTGTGGTACCAAGGCACTACAAAGCAGTTACATAGATAGGTATTATTTTAGTTCACAATTTTATTTTTAAAGGTCTTGTTTGAAATAAGAATATGGTAAAATTGTTACAGATATTTTGTAGGTTTTCTTCACAAGCTTTTTTTGGTGTGAGTGTACTTGGCAAATGATGTTACTTTTGTATTTATAAATAAAACATTTCTATCCCACAATTAAGTAGGTTTCTGGACAACAAGAAAAATGTTTACTATAACCTTGTTATGGTAATTATGGTGCTGTTAAGTTGTTTTGCTTAAGCCTTCTCAGCATTTCCAAGCTTTCAGAAAATTTCTTTAAATAAAAATGACAGTTGCCCTGAAAGTAAGCTTTCTTTTTTTTTTTTTAAATAAAAAAATACTATACAGACTAAGCCCAGGCCAGCTGAAGTTTCAGTTACCTTTAGTGCATGTTTAAACATTAGCAGTTGTCAGTCAGTTGGTGGGCATATTGCTGTGCAAAAATTTCCTTTTCTCCCAGTATGGCATTGCTTCTGAAATACATATTTATTGACAAAACCAGGGCTGCCAAGCACAGTACCACTGCCTTTCGCTTCGGGAAAGGAGGTGAATTAAATGTCCAGGAGGTTTAGGAACAGCAGGAAAAATAACCAATGATCAGCTGTTTGGTTGGAAGCTTTGCTCAAGTCTTTTTCAAAGGAATGACTCTGTAGGTGTTGAGCTCCTTCAGCTGAATTCCTTAATATCTCTGCTTTGCATCCTGTTTTAGTTGTTAATTAGTTCCTGCTGATTCTTTGGTAGCCAGCCTTGATTGCATGCAAAACATTTGTGCTGCTAAATGGAGATGTGCCACTCCAGGTGGTATCTCACAAACACCCTCATGGGCATGCGTGCAGTTCTGGGCTCCCCAGTTCAAGAGGGACAGGGAACCACTGGAGAGAGTCCAGTGAAGGGCAACCAAGATGATTAAGGGATTGGAGCATCTCCCTTACGAGGAAAGGCTGAGAGAGCTGGGGCTCTTTAGCCTCGAGAAGAGAAGGCTGAGGGGAGACCTCATCTAT
>JAOXJM010000003.1:36870637-36891292 GCA_026413425.1 Tringa solitaria
GGGAGGTTGTGGAGTCCCCTTCTCTGGAGATTTTCAAGACCCGCCTGGATGGAGTGTGAGTGATGGAGTGATGTGCTCTGGGAAACCCTGATTTAGCAGGGGAGTTGGGCTGGATGATCTCTAGAGGTCCCTTCCAAGTCTGACAATTCTGTGAATGGGCGGCTCAGCCGGGAGAGCCCCCACTCAGTGGGGACCAGGAGACACGGGCCTTTGGGGACACTGTTCAGTGCGTTGGGGTTTGTCTTTGCTTCTGCGTAATGGCTTTGAGGGCTTTGCGGTAGCTTTTGTTTCCAAAAAAGGCCACACAGTGCACACTCACTTACTAAGTGTTTTCCTGATAAAATACTGTAAATAGGACTGGGTTTTTTTCCCAGTGAGTAGGAGGAAGGAGGCAAGGCAGAGCGCTGCCAGGTGGGGTTGGCCAGTGCTTCAGCCAGATTATCTGAAATACCTGAGTACTCTGGTAGGTTTTGTGCCGAACTAATGGTGGGAATGATGCAGTCCTCTATGTAAACATACTTCATTCCGGTTTACGAGGTCAGAGTTTCAATCTGGGTGCTTAAAAGTAGGCATACAGCCTTTTCAGTGGGAATGCTAGAGACTCGGCAACACTTTTTTGTAAATAAGTAGGAATTTTATATTGCTATACTTTGCCAAAACCTTGCCATCTTCCCAGTGGCTTGTCAGTGTGCCACATTCAGTGCTCGTTTGTGTTGCTGTTTTTAAATATCAATGTTTTATTTTATAGCTACTAGCCTGAGAGTTGCATTGGATATTAGTAATTTATTGCACTTGCAGTAAATCAGCTCAGTGATTTGCTTTTTATAGAAATTATCTTGAATTGTTTTTTTTTTTCTGCAATCACTGAATTCATGACCCTTTCCTAGGCTGGACTGACCTGGAGATTCTACTTTTATGCTTAGTAAAGCTGTTTTTGCTATTCTTTATGCTTTTTGCACAGAATTTTCTTCCTCCTGATGTACGTTAAAAGTTTTGTCACTCTCACATTTACTTGTTGACCCATCTTATAATTTGGGGCTCTTCTGAGTGAGTTTGTGGGAGGTTGAATCACAGTTTTGATTTATTTTATTTTTGAATTATTTCTATAGTGAGTGAACAATAACCTTTGTGAGAAAATAACCCATCTGGTGCACTGACATATAACAAGTTGCCACGTTATTGGGATCCTAAACTGCGACCTGTCAGTCTCTGGGAGCTGGGTTTGACGGCAGCCGACAGAGAGGAGCTGCCCTCCCGGCAGGCACCCATGTGGAGGCAGGGTGTTAGACTCGCTGGCAGCTAATGCACCCTACTGTTACATAAATGTTACTAAAATATATATATATATATGCAGCCTCGCATTTTCAGGGGGTTTAAGTGTATTTTCATTAGCTGAAAGAATACAGAAAATCTGCTTTTATTCTTCAGTGATGCTCCTGTTATTTAAAAGAGGAGGAAAGCTGGCAGTGCTCTCTGCAGAGGTTGGGAGCACATAACAGGCTCTCCAACAGTGAGCTCACCAGGAGTTCTGTGCTCCCCACCGTATGTTTTTCAAATTATTTATGAGTGTATGAATGCTGAGCCACCCTATGGCACTGCATATTAGTGCCTCGTCACGCTGCTTGCTGTGGCCAGCTGGGTTCAGAGCCTCTGCCCAAACAAGCCCGAGAGACAAACTGGAAAATATGGGCACGTTTCTAAATTCTCATAAAAATTGCTTCCTTAAAAAAACCCACCACACACACGCTCTAATAATTTTATTTTGTTTGTCTAGCTCGGCATTAGTGTTTGTCTTTGTTAGCATTAATGATATAATGATATTAATGATATTCTGTCACTAATTTTAAAAGGGAACATATATGAATATTCTGGCTATTCGACCAGCTTTTAGTACCAAATACCTATAAAGTGATCCCAAATAATTACTTGCATGTGGGAGGCATTCTTAATGTTTCAAAGAATGTGAATCACATGTTTTATCTTACTAATGTCTTCTCTCTTCTCTGGCATTCCCAGAGCCTCAGGGTTGCAGCATTCTTTGCAGGACGAGCTGTGCCTTTAGCAAGTGCCAGCCCCAGCAGCAACTGAGCGCTCCCCATTTCTTTCACTGAATTAACTTTACCATGAAGAAATAAGCAATGCATAGGATTTAGAAGAAACATTAGTTTTTCATAAATAGCCATCTGCATGCATATGACAAATGTAACTGAAATGCTGCATATATATGTAAGAATATAAAGAGATAAGAATTAGAAATTTCATAGTCTGAATCCCTTTTCAGACGATTTGATACATCTTGTGTTAAGACTTATGTTTTATGAAGTGGCTGTCCTACCTAGCAGTACATAGTTTTTTATGATAATAATTTTTATAAAGGTAGTCTTATTTTACAAGTAAAACACAGTTGCTCCTATGAGATTTGCAATTGAAATTGAAACTGGAGAAGCTATTGCAGGCACAAGTACTTAGTAAGTAACATTAGAGATGATGGTACGTTTTTTATTAGTAGGAGAGACTGTATTAATAATAAATACAGAGGAATAAATTGTTGTGCAACATTGGTTCATTTTTCATCTTGTTCTAGGAAGGAAATTAATCATCTGTTTCTTGTGTGTAAATCACCTGAGCAGTGCAGGCGTTCCAGGAGCTGACGATTGTTATGCTGCCAACTTTGAGGAGTCAGGAGAAGGGGTGGAATGAGGAGGCAGCTGGTCTCAGGAGGGCTATTAAAAGAAATTTCAGTTGGGCAGGGGTGTAGTTATAGAATAGAGAAAAGTCTCCTTTCAGAAAGCACTTTTAGTGGCTGAAAACTGTATAGAAACTGGAAATTGTCTGAAAAGCGGAATTTGTTTTGGAGCCAATTGTACATGCGAGTCACAGCCAGCTCCAGAAAGCAAGCATTCACTGAGACTTCTAATAAAATCCTACAGTAAATCTTTAATGAAATCTGAGCAGCTTTGGATTTTGCATCTAGAGAGTGCAAGTACGCAGCTTGGAAGAAAGACTCTTTTCAGTAATAGGTAAATCTTTCCCATTGTGATTACGGGGAGTGTGGTAAAGGGAGAATATACTGGGGAGAAGGTTCCTTGGCTGGGAACACAAGATCCTCTGTCACTCTCCTAAGTCTTCTGTAAGCGGGACAGATCACTGGAATCTGTACCAGAATCTTCTTTGGGAAGTGATGAGAATTATGGAATAATTTACTAATGCTTTATTGTGGGAAGGCATGAACTTTACAATGTCTTGGAACTGCCAAAGGTCTCCCTTTTCTGTCGTGCTGGGTACCTTGCCAGAGGAGACCATCTGAGATCTGAAGCCTCTTCTGAGAGCAGCCCTTCGCATGCAGCTGAGAGATTCCTGCTTATCTAAGTTGCCTGTAGGGGGAAAAAGATTGGCCAGAAATGGTCACTGTGATTAGTAAACTGTTTTATTGTCAACATTTGGGAATTCAGGAAAAAGGTAGTTGTGAGTCACTTGTAAAGGAACTGAGTAAACTCATGCTGGTAATAATTCAGCTTTGTTACAGGGACAGAAACATTTATTTACTCATTCCTGTGACTATATTTGCTGGTGTCACAACAAGTTATAAATCCTGAAGTACATATGGCTTGCAACTTTTGACCCATAGAATCTCATGAAAAAAGTTCCAGTTTTGTCATCAACTGTCGGAATTCCTAAAAATTCTGCCTGAATTTCTTCTCTATGTAAAATGTCAGTTGTTCTCTGCCAGCCCACTCTATCTTATTTAGATATTATTTAGAGTATGAGTACCTAAGAACCAGCTCTGTATTTGCTTATGTCTTTATACTATTCTTGGAAAAGTGAGCATCCCAGTTTTAGGCACGGCTTCTGGATGGATACTGCTGGATTATAAGTAGCACATAATAGAACATCCATAGGACAGCCATCAAATAGTCAACACTTTCTGCTGACTAAACATTTATGATCATTAACAATGAGGAGGAAAATGGTACTTTTTTCCCTATGGAAAGTTGACAATGAATTCTCTTTTTTAGAAGGAAAACCTGGGCAAGTTTGGATTTGTTCAAAACTTCAATATATACGTCTCTTCACTGTCTTTTCAGCTGTGTGGAGTCTCAATCCCCATTAAGATTGTCATCTGGACAAAATGTTAGGGAATTTAACTTGTACCAGCTGCTTTGCTCAGTACAGGGGTCATTATCATGCTCAATAGTTACGACAAAAGTCTGGCAAGTAGTATTTTAGGTTTCTGTCAAGTTATGCTCCGGGTGATGCTGAACTGTACCTCCCTTCAACCATCTATAAGTTAAAGGAACGTCTCTATCACGGTGTTGAGTTTAATTAATAATTATAAAGCAGTATGAGATTGCTTGCTATCATTACAGCTGGCAGAATTCAGCTACAGTACATTGATTTTTTTTCTTGGAGTTATTTTTCATTTAACTTTTTGTGTTTCAAGCACACAGAAGAGACAGTGCCTTTGGTGGGGAGGGGAAGTCTCCTCTTCTTGTCAATCCTCTTGTAGAAACCTGACCCATCCTCTTAAAAACAGTGTGCCCTTAAAGTGGGCACTTGGATGCTAATTATTTATAACCACTATTTAGCAAAAGTATCATCATGCTGTTTCCTCAAGAAAAGAAGTGCAAAGTCAGTTGAGAGGAGATGTTTAAGGGTACTGATTATGCAGGCAAAAGTACAAACGGGCCAGATATCTTAAACCAAGGAGTGAGATAATGACTTCTTTGACAGCCTGTATTTAGCGTATGTTTCATCTTTCCTTCCCAATTCATCTTTGAGCTTCTCTTTTTTTCTTGTATTTAGAGGGGTTTTTTCCCTTTTCTGTGTTTGCACAAAAGAAAGCAGTAGTTTTAGGATGCTGCCAAATCTTGTTGCTACCAGTGGTGTTTCCTGGGCTGGGCAGCACCTGTGGAGGTTAATCGGTGGTGGCTTTCTCCAGGGACCTCTCCATGGCAGAGCCCCAGAGAATGGCTCTGCATCCGCCCAGCCAGTTTCTCAAAACTCTGCTTGGTTTCACACTGAGCCTTTTCAGGTAAAATTTAAACATAAAGGATCAGCGTGAAGATGGCGTGTTAAAATTAAGCAATTTTGTTCAAGGAATTTTAATTAAAAACTTATTAGTGTGTATTTCTTGGAAGCTGTAGAAGATGTAGAGAGTTCTGCTCTTCACTTAGCCAAACTACAGTGTAGAAATAAAAATCAAAAAGTAGGTTTTAAAGTAATAATTAATATGCCAAACCTGGCAGTGCAGGCACAAGTGCTGTGCAGAAGACCAAAAAAAGACCAAAACAAAATAAAACCAAATACAGGATAAGAGACAGGATTTTGCATTGCATCCTTCACTCACTTTGTGGTTCTTAGTCCCTTTGGGATTGTAAATATTTCACTAAAATAAGTTCTTTAATCTTGATGTTATTCCTCAGAAGTATTTGAAGATCACTTTCAGTGTGCTAAATTTTATTAGCGGGAGGGAGTGTTCGTGGATTGAAAGCATAACTGGTTTTCCAGCTGACTGCTGGGTGCTGAGACCTTCAGAAGGTGAACTCTGGGTAAATGAGAGTGGAGACAATTTCTGAACTGCTTAACGAACCCCACAGACTGAGACCAGACTGAGACCCCACAGACTGAGACCCAGACTGAGACCCAAAAACTGCTGAACCCCTGATAAAGGCAGTCATGACTCACCGGTGCCTGCCCCGTGCCACGTAGGGATGTGCCTTGTGGGGAATGGCACCCCGTGCAGATTGCTGGCTATTCTCGTCTCTCTCTCTTTGAGGATCGGCAGCAACATGAGATATATTAACTCAATTTATGTCTTCTTTTGACATTGTAAAAATAGAAGCTACATTAACATTTTTGTGAAGCTGAAGTTAAACTTGTCTTCTCTGCGCTTTTACTTTGGTTGCTATCATGACATCATGCTTTCAGCAAATCCATCTGACAACTAATGAACTGTGAACCCGAGGAAAGTTTAGTGTTAGATATCTTCCCGCGATGGATCGTGTCAAATAACCCGTTTTCTGAAATCTGTTGTGATCTGGCTGTTACCCTTATAGTAATTGGCTGATAGTCCTGTAGTGGTACAACCTAAGACTGGTGAGTAAATGAAAGCATGAAGAATTGCTACCTGTTTAACAGTTTATAGTGATGGATTTGGACATTTAATCATTTCGTTGCAGGAAAGGAGCTGCCTGGAAGCTGCATGTCATTTGTGAATTGCTATTCTCTCCTGTCATTTCTCTCTACCATTCTTATAAGTACTGCTAAGTGCAACCTTACCTTACAACGGCTAGTTTCTTCCGTGCCAAGTCTGACAAGTGGATTTCACGTCTTATTTGTTTTATTTTTCAACATGTTTCAATAACTCTGGTTTGACATGTTATTGCTTTCTTAATGGTGGTTTGTAATCCTATACAAGTTAGATATGTTTTATATTGACAGTGCGAGAAGCAAAAAACCTAATTCCTATGGACCCAAATGGACTTTCAGATCCTTATGTTAAACTGAAGCTCATCCCAGATCCTAAGAATGAAAGTAAACAAAAAACAAAAACCATCCGTTCCACTCTGAACCCCGACTGGAACGAGTCATTCACATTGTAAGTTTAACGCCTGTTAATGTAGTATCTTTGTGTGTATCGAATCACTTATTTCAGTGTTGCATTGAAAACTCCTTTATTTCTCTCCTTTCCAGTAAATTAAAACCTACAGACAAGGACCGACGGTTGTCCGTGGAGGTCTGGGACTGGGATCGAACAACCAGAAATGATTTCATGGGATCTCTTTCATTTGGGGTGTCAGAGCTTATGAAAATGCCAGCCAGTGGGTGGTAAGTGTCAGAAAAGAGAGAAGGAGAGAATATATCACAAAAAGTTTAAGACCAGTACTTTTCTTCAATATAATCTACCTTTTTTGAGCTTTTTGCTGTATCTCGTGCTATAAATTAGCTGAAAATGCAACTAAACCTGGAAAACATAGGCTACATATAACAAAGAAGGATAATAAAAGGAGGGCTTTTCTTTTGTGGTGTTCATGAAACTTCTGCTGGAGCCAGGAGCTGCTGCAAACTCAATTCTGTGTACCTAGTCTTGTGATACGAATTTTATTTTATCCTAAATATAATACATTCATTACTAAGCGTATCGTGTTATATATAGCTATGCAAATTCAAAGCACGTGGAACCAGTTTTATAAAATGCCATCTCTTTACCTACCAAGTTATGGGTAGAACTCGTCCCATCTTCTCAAAAAGTGCGTCTCATCAAAGATAGTTGTTCAGGGGTACAGAAGCACTGGAGACAAGGGTTCTTCAGCGTTGGTATCTCCCATCACATCACAGGATGGCTGGGAAGAATTTCCTTGTCCATTAAACTGTCTTGGCACATAGTTTGGGTTTAAAGGTCTAATTTCAGGTTAAATATGTTCTGTTTCTGAGTTTGCTTTATATCTTTGAAAGCAGTTCTTTATGTACCTGTGACATTGATACAAACCATCCATAAGCAACTAAATCAGATTTTAAATCTTAACAGGACTATAACGTAAAGTCACCGTTTCTTCTCAAATGTTCCACAGGTACAAGCTGCTGAATCAAGAAGAAGGTGAATATTATAACGTTCCAATTCCAGATGCTGATGAAGATGGAAATGCAGAGCTCCGACAGAAGTTTGAGGTGAGGATTAAACACAAATGGGTGCAACGATATGTGGTGTACATTTTTCACTTTATCACAAAAATTGCCTGTTAAAATTTACATATTAGAGTGCTACTATTTTTGTTGCCTGTGACAGCAATACGTACCTTTGAGTTTCTTGAAGATTGGACCAAGTGACTTAATTAAATAGTGGTGTCATTTTTCTGACAGTTCAACTTCTCTGCTATGACATTTGTAAATTGGTATTTTGAAATATTTTATGTCAAGTGTGTGTAATAATTTCAGTGTCTTTTAATGCTTGCTGCAAAATCTGCCAGCTGGTATCGCTGGTATCTATAATATTTGACAAATTAAGTTCTGGAAAAACCCAGTATTTTAATACTGAGAATGTTTCACACTAAATATAGGGATTTTTTAAAGAAAATATTTACAATGTTAATTACTGAATATTTGGAGCCATAAAATCTTTGTAGAAGGGTGTAATTTGGAATTCTGATATCTTCAACATGGGTACGGCAGCGTTTAAGAATAAGAGGTGTTGCTGGTTACATACAGATAAGAAACTCCGAAGAAAAGCGATTCTTTCTGCAGAGTCTTCCTCCTCCTGTGGCGCACCTTGGGGCGGTTGGTGGTCGTGGGCATGGCCTCACCGTGCCACGCAGAGGAGATGTTTCTTAGCGAGCAGCCTTAGCCAGCAGTGCCGCCTCTCCCACAGCTTCAGCCGATAGCACAGCAAGGTACCTTCTGGTCACTAAACCCAGCAACAGGAAAGGAATGGTTTGGGGAGGGGGGGGTTGAGTTAATCGATTCAGCTCATGTGACTTGACCGCTCTTTCCAGCTGCACATGCAATATTGAGTTTGAAATATTCCAATCTACAAGATTACTTTCTTTTTTCTGGATAAACATTTACAACTTTAGTCTAGCAGTTTATCCAGAAGTAATTAATGTACCTGTTGTGCATAAGCAAACGTGCCTAAACGTGCCTGTTCCTTTCAACCTGAAATGGCAATTTTTTATGTTCACCATCAGGCAGAATTCTACATTGTTATTATAAAAGATGGGTTAACCAAGGAAAGTGAGGAAAAACGGCCCATGTTCAACTTTCAAGAAAGAAAAAGAAAAGGTGCATCAATTTCTTCTGAACACATTTGGATCAGCTACCATACTTTTGTCTGCAGCATGAACTATGATTTTTGTTACACATTTGAGAAGTATTTGAATCTCCATTTCATTTTCCTTTCTTTACAGTTGTGATCTGACCAGTGTGATTTTATTTTGCTGCACTAGGTCATTTTCTATTCAAGATCATATCTACTTTTTAGTCTCCCTAGAAAGAATAGCATCAAAGGTAATTCTTCTCAACCCTTACATGTCTCTGTGCAGCATACAGAGTCTGGAACTGGGTGTGTTGCCCATGTGGGTGATACAGGTATGGAAATCTACCTGGTTTTTCTCAGGACAGAGACAGCACGAAGACAAGTCACTAAAATTACCTATTTTTAAATGTCAGTTATTATATGCAGTTTGTTTGCATGTTGAATTTACAGTCTCTCGAGGCTTTTTCCTAAGCCTACTGTAAATTCACTGGTTGCAGACTGAAAAGTCAGGGTTTATCTGTGTCCTGCAATGAAGTGGTGGAGAAATCCTGAGAGGTTCCATCCTGTGAAGATACTGGACTGGGTCCCAGAAACAGCAGCTTCACGTAGGGTCAGCTCTGCCTCAGAAATAATTAGTCTGTCTCAGAGTCTAATTAGTTCAGCCTCAGCACTGGGTATTTGAGGCTTTCCCTGTTCTGGAGGTAGCCTGGTTGATGCTATTTTAGTGGTCTGAATTAATCAAGGAAGTAGGTTTTTCGTGAACACAGTGTCTCCAGGAATATCGTTTACAGAGTTGCATAATGAACAGTGTCAAATGACGATATATGGGGCTACTGGTAACCGAACAAAATGTGCAATTATAACTAGACCAAGGCTAGTACAATGCAGTGTTACACAGTAAAAGGGTTTAGGGTCAACCTCTTACTCTCAGAGTTTTCCACAGTGAGAAGGAACAGGGGGAGCAGCACCCTCCAAGGAATGTTCTTACTTGGTCTCTAGGGGAATTACTGTGATATATAAAAATTAACAGCACAGATGTCTGAATGGTGATATTTAACTTATTAGCTATTCTGGTACAGTACATAAGTGGTGCTGACTCCAATCATCTTTTGCGTTGTTTTTCTTATCATTTATATCTTGGCTTAAATAGTCACTTAATTTTAGGTACCCTACCCTAAGGAACAAGTAGATGACATTGAGAGATATGCTGCTATTTGTGATTTAATGACATCATCTAAATAAATAGTTCCAGTGTTCTGAAATCAGCTTTGAAACCTTCCAGGAAGAAGATTGCAGACCTTGACTGCCGTTTTACTAGGGGAGGGGGCTTGTCAGGAAGATTAAGAATATAGCTGGGCCGAGAGGTCATACGGGGCTGCCTTCTCCTTTATCAGAGTAACTTTGGAGTGCTGCTAATCAAGTCTGCATTTGTGGTGCTGCTCTTTGAGACATGACAGTGTGATGGATATCCAAGCTACGCTGATTTCATTTTGAGTACAAAATTACAACCATTTCTACAGAAGTATTGCATTACTAATACCAAATACTTAAAATGACAATGACGGTCTTCAGAGTAAAAACCTGTATGCAAACCTGAGCTGTGCAAGAACGGAGAAACTTTAGGATGAGAATTCCATTGCTTCATATCAAGAAAGAATAAGAATGTTTTCAGGTTTTAAAAGATCAGAACCGGTAGATGTGAAATTTCCAAAACCAGTTTCTGGTTTTGGAAAAAAAAAAAAAAAAAGGAAGTTTAAGACATTCTTAAAACTGACTTTGCCCTTTTGACTAAAGTTTAGAAATGTACTTGGTAGAATCTCCCAGAGCACTTAGGAGTTGCCTCCCCTTTAAATCAATGAGAATTTTTAACATATCTACCCACATACATAGTTCAAGAGACATCTTTAAATTTGGTTTATTTAAATGTGATTATTAGTCACACAGATCTGCTTGGTGTGCTGCTTTACTTACTGGACCTTCTGGCACAGATTCTTTTAAGTTTGTTATTTGATATAAATCTACCATAAAATAGCTATACAAGATTATAAATAAGTAAATAAATAATAGATTCAAACCTTCTCCTCACAATTGTATTTGAACAGCAAAAACTACTTGTCACAAGAAGAAGTTTCCTTGTGGCCTGTTCTGCCAGACCTAAAGCAGCTGAAACAGCAACACCCAACTTGTGCCCAGTCCAGCCAGTGGGACCCAACTGGAAAAGAAAGAGTGTTGAGGAGGACACTGGTTTCATTAATGGAATCATGCCGTGACCTCACTAAGTATTTAGAGACTTTACTACAAAGAGTTTTCTTTTTGTGTGCTCTCTGTGCATTGTCTATAGGAAGTCGCATGGCATATGGAAATTGAGGTATATTATGCATAAGTGCAGTGCTGTATTTTCTATGCAACAAATTTTAATCGATCTACATATTTTCTACATCTCGCCTATCACTAAAACTTACAAATCAGTTATCTGCTCATTTAGCAGTATGAACAAATCTGCCTTCAGTGACTTACAGATGATACATCATTATTAATATTTAGAGATAAAAATATACTCCTGTAGGAAGTGGAGGCAGGATAAAATCTGTCACTGTTTTTCATTTGGTTTTAACCTTTGGTTGTGAATTCTCTCTCCAGAATGGCTATCTCAAAACGAAACTCTGTTCTCAACAGGCGTATTCAGAATAATTGTAGCTGCTCCGTAATTGTCCGTGCTGAGGTTGCCATGGGAACTCCCAGTAGTCCCAAGTGGCTCCATGGACCCAAACTAGCAAGTCCTTTAACTGCAATATCTACTATTATATGCTTATTTTCCTCTTACACGATTTTGCTAGTCAAAGAAAAAAGCAGAATATTGAAAAAATGCATCCTTATTGTATTTTTAATACCTGGTTATGATTTTAGAAGTACATTTTTGCCATTTAGGGCATTGTTCTGTTTTTTTTAATCTGGGGAAAAGAAATGTGCAAATTCTAAAACTTCTATTGCAGGAAGTTATTTCAGTTTTGTCAAGCCCTGTTTCCTGTAATTTGCTGCTGAGTAAAACACTTACTGATACTTAAAACATGACCTCAGAATAATGATAGAATAATACTGGTTTAAAAGTGTGGTGGTTAATTATTCTGTCTGTCCCCTTCTTTCCACATCCCCATCATGGAAAATGTTATTAAAAATAAAGCAGCTGTTATGGTCCATATCAATGATTTTTTTTTTTAATTAAAAAAATAAGAGAGTAGCTATAATCCTGACGTGTGGATACATTTACTAAGTACAAGGTACATTAAGCGATGGGAGCTCTCAGTCTCTACAGTCAGCTTTAGTAATTGAAGTGATCCCAGCAAGCTGTTACGAGGGAATTGGTTACTGCTCATATAATCTTCATTTTTAAGGCATCCGTGGAGCAGATACGTAACGGTCTCCCTGGTACAGGCTCTTAAGATGTCAGACGTTTTCTTTTGTTCTAGTTATTTCCTTTGGCGCAGCTCTCTGCGGGGGGGTCAGTAGAACAGAATCGTTCCCTTAGTTTCTGGGAGAGAGCTCAGACCACTGTCCCTACCAAGGGCATCCGTGTGGGACCATCCAGGTGGACCTTGGGGACAGACACCCGCATCTGCCGCTGTGGCTGTGGCCATCCAGCTGTGGGTGTTTAGAGATTTCAGCCCCGACATCAGGTGCGAGTGGCTTTTCATGGCTGCTGGCTCTGTACTATTCCATACTGGTTGTATGCTCTATTTCCAGTCTCCCCTTTCTGGGATTGACCCGGGTACCAGATAAACCACCCAGGAGCAGCTCTTACGTATTATTGCCCGCTTGCCCGATGGGCTCGTTCTGCTGCCAGAAGTGAGGGGGCCAGCACCGGGTGTTTCCCGGGGGCCGGGCAGCCCGGGCTGTCGCTGCGGCTGTTCTGAGATCACCCTCACAGGAGTTACGGTTTTGGCTGCTTCGTGCCCGTGGGGTCGCTGCTGGAGCCTGCGAGACCTGTCGTTCCCTTCTGCAGACTGAGCAGATGAGAACAGAGGAGAGAGGAAGCAGAGGTCTGAACAGGGTAAATATTGTATCTGGAAATCGGAAGTGTACAGTCAGTGGTGACATTTTGGTGACATCTCAGTGCTTCCAAACATAACTGGTGTTGTGATCCTAAAGAAAATGTCTTTTAAAACGCCTTACCGTCTTAAAGATAAGAACAGGGACACTGTGGTGCTTGGCCGCCAGGCTGGGTTATAAACACCCAGAACCTCTCCAGTGACGCAGGAGCTGCAGACATTTGCTTCCGATGTGCTGCTGAGCTCCTCCGCTGTGTGGGACACTGCGTGGTTTGACCAAACGTGTGCTAATCCCTGTGCAGGCGTGAATTTATGACCAGGTGGCCTATCTCTGTGTGTGTATGTGTTTGTTTGCACGAGGCCTCTCTGGGGCAGGACGGCTGGTGTGAAACGCTATTTGAAAATGTCTGCAGATTTCAAGGCACAATTAAAGCTCTCTGATGAGTTTCAGTGTTGTTGCAGTCTAGGACTAAATAAACCTCTTTCAGTTATTTATTATTCCCTTTCTGAACGTCGTCGCATTCTTTCAGTTTGTTTCACTTCTTCGGTCTTTAACACTCCCTTGAATTTTATATTTTTAAAGCGGTTTCTGGCTGCTTTATTGGAAAGGAGAAGGACAGTACTTTCTGCATAAATTGGGCTTTTTTCTGATATTTACATCACCTTTAGGTCAAAAGGAGATTTTCTTTCTGTCCTTTAATCAATGGCCCGGGCATCCTGGAGCAGGTTCCATTCAGAGCTGGGGGCTGGGTAAATACGCTGCGGTTGCGTAGCCAGGACCTTTGCAGAAGGCTCCGGGGACTGTTCCAGTAGCTTCTTAAGAACCCAATGAGTCTTCTAATTGAATGTGATACTTTCATTAAAAAAAACTGTAGGGGAGCTTGTGATTTTGTTAATTTGTAGGTTTTTCTGGTCTCTCTATAAAGTCTTGTATGGGCTCTGAAGGAGATGTTTCTTTTAAGTCTTTGAAGGGAGGCGATGGTTTTGCCCCAGAGCTGTTACATTGCAGTTGCTTTACTCTTTTTTTCAGAAATAAATAAAAGATATGATCCCTACCATATCTGTGTCTAAGCACTATGTGTTCCCATTTTGAAGTAATAACTGTAACTTCAGGCAGTTGAGCAAAGGTGACATGGAAAAGAGAAATAACGTTGCTGACACTTCAAATTGTAAAAGAAAAGATGAAATTTGCTTTTCAGGAAAGTGACACTGAGCTTCGCTGAAATCATGACCAGCCAAAATATCACTGGCACATCAATCCACGCTTATTATGCATATAGACATAGAAGAAGAAGAGATGATTTTTTTTTGGCCGTGGCACTCATTCCTATTTTTAAATTGTGCATATTTAATCATTAGAGAATAGTTTGCAGCGTTATAGAGATGCTGTTAGCTGTCTCCATCTGTTCTATGCTATAGTTTGGCGTGGGGAATTCCCATATGCAGTTATCTGGAGGTTTCCCATCCACTTACCAGAACTTAAAATTTCTTTGCCGGATGACGTGCATCTCTGGGCTTGTGAATTCTGTAAGGCTTTTCTCGGTCTGTGTGTTGTCATTTGAGGTGAAGAACGTACTTAGGAAATCATATTGATGACGGGGATTTCGTTACATCTTATACGAAGTTTAAGTGCTTGTCTCAAAGCAAGGCAAACCCCCACCTTTTGTGCTGTCACCCCTCTAGAGAGCTGGTTAGCTGTCAGGAGCCCGGAGCACACACATCTACGCGCACGTTTAGCTTCGTGCATTGCTGTGGTTTGGTTCCGTTGGGAATGTTCCATGCATGGAGCGTGTGGATGCGGTGGGTGCACGGCGAGAGTTATCACTGAGGAGCAGTTGCCTGAAGACTGTACTTCATTGTGCTGCGCTGTGCCGTGCTCCTTGCTGCTGGGGTGATTAACACCCCCGTTTCTTTTCTGTGGTTTTTTTCCTGTGCATAACAGATGTGTCCATTTCTCTATTCTCGCTGCTGTGTCTTTATTTGTTTACTTCTGCTACTAATTGTTGTTGCTTTGCTCTGCCAGCCCCTTACTAACGAAGCAGTGTTTCTCCCTTTCCTGTCTCTTCCAGGACTGTCATATCCACTTCTACAAGGTAGTTTTCTCCTTGGTGTTCTCCTGCACCTTTCTCTTCACACAACCTTCTCTACCAGTGTTTGAAGTTTAAATTCAGTTTCATTCTCACCGTGTTTTAAGGATGCACTTTTTTTTCCCCCAGTTAAAATTTTTCTAATTGATATAAAAAAAAGACGTATGAACCGTCCATAATTTGTCACAAACTACTCCCCGCATTAGAAGTTTGCTTACAACAAAGGGGCCATGAAAGCTCAGCAGAAGCAGCGGGCCTTCGCTTTTGAAGGAATTAGTTAAGTGAATGCTGCTTTCTCATGGAAGATGGAAAATGGTGCATCTTTAATTTGAAAGACACTCATGGAAGTTTTAAATGACTTCCACAGATCAAGTAATGCTCGTGTTCACTGTATATTTAAATTGATAAATTTACATAATCTAGCATGCGTGTTTTATGATATAATATACTAGATATATGTTGGCTGGAGTATACTATATCATAAGAGATATTACCCATATGCACAGATGCTGTGGTACCAGAAATACCAATTCACCTCTTCCCATTTTACTTCTTTCACCGATCACCACTTCCATTTTGCCGTGGAAAATACATATCAGCGTTGAGAACATACATGTGTGGACTTTTTATTTGCATGTATCTCTAATGAATTATCCTGCTTTATGAGGGCAAAGGTTACCAACACAGATCACGCTTTCAGTTTCATACATTGGTTAAGTTCCAATTTAAATTAAAATTTGAAGCTCCTGTGCTGTAAACTGTTTTAAGAGTCTAAGCTTATTGAAGCCATTATTATCTTCTGTATTTTACAATTCAAGTTGACCTAGAGCATTTTACATGTTCTAGCTCAAAGCTTAAAATACTTAATTTTAAAATGAAACTTTATTTTTGAAGAGTTGCTTATATTATTAATGTATGATTTCACCATGTTTTAACACTGAACCAGAAAAACAAAGAAGATGACCATTTGTCAATGCCAAATATTTCCTAATGCGGGAATCATTTGGCATGTAAATCAGTAACTTATTTTTTCTTAACCTGGATTCTTTATCTGGTATCTCTATCTCAGGAAAGCCTGTACAGAAGAGGACTACCCTTCCTCAATCCTTTATACCTCTTCTGATTTGAAAATAAAATCACATGGTGGTTTCATTGATGAAACTTCTTTAATGCAGGGAAGTTGCAAGTTTCTGTGTTTAAATGTATTTTAAACCAGAGCAAAAGCTACCCTGAAAAAGCATGTCTGGGATAGATATGAAGTTATGTCTAGCATCATGTGTGTGTGTGTTTGTGTGCATTAAATAATTCCAGAGCATGTTAAGCCTTGGATACAGAACCCCAAGGTTTGAAAATCAGTCCTGGTCTGCGGCGTGTCACGGCCGCGGTGGTTGGTGGCAGGGGTTTGCACAAGATCGGGTAGAACAGAAGTCCTTAAAGATTATTTTAGGACAGAATTTTAATAATTTTTCTCCATATTGAAATGAGTTTTATGCTTAAAAGCAAATTCTACACTCTAGGTTTTTTTATTCTTGAAAATTAGCAGTAATTTACATAATTAAAAAAGGAAAGGGCATACATAAAAGCGGTTCTTCTTTTGACACTTAGGGATTTGCTGTTCCAGCAGCGTATTTGTTGGTCGGGTTTATTATTATCGCTACCACAGGATGTTTCTGCAAGAATTCTTGAATATTATTCCTAGGCAGCCTCTTTAATTACATTCCCTCTAGTTAGACACTGCTCTGTTGCGGGGGACGGTGTGTTTGGCAATAAAGGCAGAAAGCAAAGTAGACTCAGGTGGCCACAGGATTATTAAACGGATTAAACATGTTGACAGCGCCAAACGGGCAACTGGAAACTCTTCCCTCTCTGGATTTCAGTGCTCACAGCCAGACGGCCCTTGTCCAGGGCAATATCCCCTGAAACTTCTGTTCTTAAGATAAATATATCCCTTTCCAAATTTCGGCCTTTTGTAGTTACTTGGCTTCATCATCTACATTTTCTAGGGGATATGGTTACCTTAATCTTGTGCCTGGCAAATGTGGGGATTTTTTAGAAATCATGCAGTCAAACACTTCCTACAGCTTTAACTGCTATGCAGCAACATAAATAAAATGAAAGTAAAATGAAAAAACAATTTGAATAGGGAATATAATTATAGACATCCCAAAAGAACCAGCTCGGTTGAGATGCTGTATGGCATATTAAACTGTTTTATTGTCCATTATCCTAAGAAAACATTGGTTTAACGTAATGTTGAGTTTGAGAAAATAAGTTCTCCTTGGAGTTAGAAACCACAAGGGGTCAGTAAAGAACAGAGAATGGCTCCCAGAGCGAAAAGCTGGCTCTAGCAAGAGTCCTGAAAGAAATGAAATAATGCAGATTGGTTGTATGTATATATTTAGAAAGATACAAACCCATTAAATTAAATGCTATTTTGATAAAATTCAGTATAACACTTTAGATACAGCTCTTTATTCAAGATTTTCAACTGGCACTGATGATAATTTTTCCCCTAATCAAAATATTTAATAATTGGCAGCTGTAAAAGCGAGTGCTGCCTCTGCTCCCCTTTATACTGCTCACTTCATCCCTGCCTTCAGGTGCCTCGTGACTCTGGAATTACCTGCCTCCATCCTGCTCGGCTTCACGTGCCGGGGGAGAGAAAGGGACCTCCGTGGAAATCTCTGAGTCACTAACTGGAATTTTCTCATGAATTTTGTGAAACTCCAAGGCGTTAGCAGAGGATGGGTTCCAAGCACACAGCTCATGCTGGGATTAGACAAAATCACTCAGTTTTACAAATCATTCGGGATTCCTTCTGGGACACGCTCTTCTGTGACTTGTAACCCAGAAGAGCTCACGGACACTCTGGTGTCATCGGTCCTACGTGAGGAGGGAGTGGGTTTCTTCTGTCCTTGGACACACTTTCTGCAAAAAGGCATTTTTAATCCTTTTCGCATATGGCACAAAGATTGTTTTCAGGCAAATCCTTTCAATAAATTTACTATTACTAACCAAAAGGATACATATAGACAAGTGTAAGGGCAGGAGGAGAGGAAGTGGAGGAAAAAGTAAACTAAAGACATAAAGTACTCCGTATTTAACTCCCAGGTAGAGTTTTATCACCCTCTCCATTTATATTTTTATGGAACATCCCATTTGCCTTCATGCTTTTTTACAAGCAATGGGAATTATAAGAATTTTTTCCTAGCTTTTTTTCCCCCAATAACTGTTTTAGCCATTGAAGTAAAAATGCATTTTACTTCATTTTTAGATATTGCATTTTCTACTAATTACATCCTGGTTCACCATAGTGACATCGCCATTGTGAAAATAAATACCAGAGTGCAGCTTTCTGCTTGCGTATTTTCAGCGTTCTCCTTGCTGCAAAGAAGTTTTGCTGGAGTGCGATTTCACCAGGGAGTACATGGCTGAAAAACAAGCTGGGTAAAGCTCAGAAATCCTGGCTGTGTCGGTGGCCGGGGGCATCTCCCTGGGGGGCCTTGCCCTGTCGCAGTGTGTGTGTTGGCATCTTCAGTTCTGCTGCAGTCCCATCCAAGCAGGCTCCTTTCTAGATGGATAAACGTGTGCGTATGCATCCATTAGTGCAATACACCTCTGTAATTTAGTTCATTAGGTATTTGTTCTTGAAAGGAACAATAAGAACCGGTGAGACTGCGCAGAAAGGTTGGGAAACACTGTGTGTTGGTTTCTTCATAACCATTTGATAAGCCGAGGAAAGAAGCACAAGAGCCAGAGACTGTGTCTTTTGTTCTGTTTCACAGGAAATTTCACGCTAAAGCGTCTCCCCAGGTGGCTCAGCCCACATTCTGTAGGGAAACGGGTGAAATGGCCAAGGAAGTCCCTTCCCTCGGGCGCTGGGGTCCGGCCGTCCCCTCTCCGGCTGCTCACCCTTCCCCGGCTCAGGCTCCAGCTTCCTCTCTCCTGCCTTGTTTCCATGACTACAAAACTCACTGCTAATGAATTACAAGCCTGCGTTAGGTTATGGTGTTAAGCTTAAACTCAGTCTGGTGAAGTATTAGGTCTTGCTGGGGCTTAGAAATGGACTCGTCTCGTTTCAAATTCTCAGCATCCTGATAATTAAGTTGTTTAAACTAGGAAATTGATAGTCCTTCATAGCATCTATAATTACATGGAATTGGAAATGCAATAATGTAAGAAACAAGCTGCCACAATGATGGAGAACATTTTGGTGAATGGGAGGTGTTTTCCTCCAGATTTTGACTTGGAATTCATTGGATTTATTTACTTTATTAAAGGCTTGCTAATGACTCGACCTCTTGATCAAAATCCCTACTGAGCTTTCATGACTGGAAACCTGAATTGGGCTTTTGTCCTTCCTCGAGACTCAGCTAAACTATTTCAGTTTCCTCTTTTCACGCCCTTGGTATGAGTTTTACCAGCTCTGTCGGTGACTTCTGTGGTTTGTCTGAGACCTGAGCTGCTCTGATGCCTCTTTTGTAGAGTCCAGGTGGCAACAGACATCACCGAGCATTAATTACACATTTACAGCCAAAACCCCCGGGCTCTAATAGTGAAACTAGAGGGTTATTATTAAGGCTGTTCCTTTCCTCGCTTCCCACCACCCATGTTGCCATTTCTTTAAGTGATATGCAGTGTTACCTGCAGCTCTGCTGTGGGGTCATTTCAGAATTAGGAACAGAAACACTGGGAACAAGACGAGCTAGCTTGAGATGGGTTGTTCCTTCACTTGGTAACGTTTGATGAGCGTGTTGGGATCCAGCAGAGAACTGGTGAGAACCTGCGGCAGTGTGAGAAGCAGGGATTTTGTTAGAGTTTCACAGAGGGATTGGGTCCTGGCAAGAGGACGTTCCTGCTCCATGGATCTGTAAGGTTGAGAGGAAGTGTTGGGACCCAAGGTGAAGCCTGCTCAGGCAGTCCTTAGACAGCTGCCCCCCATGCTATCAAAATTGTGATTTTTTGCAACAGTCTGACGCCAGTGCAGCTCTCTGTTGTCATGATGTTCAGTTGTGATTTACAGCTGAATGGGATGCGTGGGCGCAGGGGTCGGTGCTGGGTGGGCAGAGGATGCTGGTGTGGAATGGGAAGCTGTGAGGCTCCGGGGGGCTCGGCTGCCGGGAACAGCTCTCGGTTTCTCTCCCCGGTGTCGGTGGAGCCAATAAGTAGCCGAGGAAACAGGGCGATCAGCCTGCTGGTCCCAGACAGAAGCTGCGTGTGCTGTATCTGTATGTTCCTCCACGCATGTGATGGGAATTCAGCATTGTTGTTGAATATTTTTTCATTTTTCACTTTCTTCTCTTGAAAATTGTTACCGATGTATCTTCCCGCTGGGCATCTGTGAACTTGCTGAGAGCGAGTTGCCTTGACAACTGAGAAATACATCCTCTAATGAACTGCACGTCGCAAGGCCTTTTGTGGCCTTGAATATTTTTTAATGGGAAATATGTGGGTTTCTCCCTTCTGAAGCTGAGCTTGGCGGGTGGTGGGATGTGGCTGCAAATTTGGGCAGTTCTGGAACCCAGTGTTCATTTCCCCTCCGGGAACAAAGCCAGCCTTACTGAGCTGAACGTTACAAACAGCAGCAGAAGAGAATTGATGAAGGTGAGCGATACAAGGTGTTAAAGCACTAACATAACAGAGCTCATTGCCCCAAAGAGACTAGGGGTAAGAATGTGAATTGCATAGCTATTTTTTTAATTTTTCACAAATTTTATTTATTTATTTATTGGCTAATGGGGAAAATGACTGATGGAGTCTTTTTGCTCTGTAA